>JAQIXX010000021.1:0-142155 GCA_034700605.1 Willowsia nigromaculata
ACCACATATGCACAAAAATCTCTAAATATGCATGTCCTAGGACATAGGACAAAAATGTTCAAAATAGGACAAAATATTGAAAATATGCAAGCATGAAACGATTTCTTTCTACATGATTCATTCACATGCCAAATGATTTTGTGATAGTTTAAATATTACAGAATAGGACAAATCCTAAAATCTCGTTCTCTGGTGATTACTAATACGATGTATAAGCTTTCATTTGCATAATTTATTTTAAAAACTAAAGTGGTGTAACTTTTATAAGAATTCCATTAGGTGATCTGATGGTAAGCTCACTTTGAATTACCAAATCCTTTGGGTCTTGTAAGGATTGAATCTTAAAGTTCCTTAGTAAATTTGCAATGATTACTTTTTCTTCCATCACTGCAAACTTTTGCCCTGTAAAAAATTTTAAAGTTGATTTAAAGATTCTCGTATTTCAAAGTTTCTCGAATTCCTTATATTTCTGCTATAAATTTTGTTATGCATACACTCACCGATACAATTCCTTGATCCTCCAGAAAACGGAATATACGCAAAGGGACTGCGAGTTTCTCCCTCGCTAAACCTTTCTGGTTTGAATACATGTGGTTCTGGGAAATATTTGGGGTTTTTATGAATATGATATATGAAGAGAGCAACGGTGACATCTCCAGGTATTGTGATATTTTCGTCTAAGCAAGAAACGAGCATTTGATGAATAGAATTAGGCAACCTTGTAAATTTATAGTTAATAGGAACGTACCAATTTGTAAATCCGACGTTAAATGTCTTTGAATGAAAGGAACGCTAGGATATACCCTCAACGATTCCTTTATTACACAGTCCAAATACTTCATTTTTTGAAGATCTTCAGATGTTACTGGACGCGTCTTATCATCCCCAAATATCGATTCCAATTCTTCTCTAGCTTTTAACTATCAATAGAACCATGAACATGAATAGAGCAGGTATGTAGAAAAAAGAAACGTGTTTTATGCATAAATTCTTGTGCATTTACAAATGTTACAAGTACAGTGCATTCTAGCGGCTTTACCTGTATCTCGGGATAGGCACCCAACGCGTAAATAGTGAATGCAATTCCTACAGAGGTCGTATCGTGTCCCTCAAACATAAATGTGTCCGTTTCTTCTCGTATGTCTTGATCAGTTAGTTGAGTATCCCCAACTTCTTCTTGGACATCAAGAAGTAAATCCAAGAAAGCCTTTCTCTTTTTTGCTGTTAATATTTCAAGTAAGCTTTATCGTACCGATTTGAATATTCAGAAAATGTAAAAGTTTCCAAAAACCGCAAAATAACTCAATCTGATCAATTTACTTGAGCCGAAATAAACACTTTCATTGTCCCTTGAAGTAGGAATAGTCGTAGCAGAGCTCTTTGTAGACAATCGAATCTTCTTTCTCTCTTGAATAACCTTGTGTTACATACAAAAGGAAAACCCGTGTATTAGATATATATGTTTCAACATGTAGATTGTAGGTTATCAATTTCTTACTGTATTCGTGAATCCGTGAAGAATTTTAAGCAGTTCGTCTTGACGTTTGAATAACGCCGAACGTTTAAAAATAAAATCCGAATGAAGCCATGGCCGAAAAGCCCTAATTTCAAACGTAAAACATTTCTAAATATTGTTTGACACAACGGTGATCAATTAGATTTAACGAGTGTTTTAAGTGTATAGTCTCACCTTGCCTGAATCAACTCACCAAGCCTTTATTGCAGCAACGATGAAAATTAATTAGCATAAGATAATAGTTAATTACATTTGTATGCGTAGTGCAAGCTTGATCATTATTGATGCTTACTCTCTAATTGATTGCGTATATTCAAGGTTTTCTCCATCTTGAGCATTCATTGACTTTCCCATTGCCGTTTCTAAAATGTTTACAAGCATATCTTTTCGATCATTGATTCAAAATCACTTGTCCTGACTTACGTTTTCCCAAATATTGAAACAATCTACAAACCACTAACCGCATATAATATCCAGCGTGCATTTCGTTATAAATTCTGCAAAATCAAAGCTAGAGTCATTCCCATGCTTGGACTTGAGTATTTGCACGAGCTTTAATGACTCCTTATTGAAAATAGGCATGAAATCTTCAAGAATCTTGAAATGAAACGCTGGTGTAAGCATTTTTCTTCGGTGAAACCATTTCTGACCTATTGTATTTTATCTGAGTCGTAATTATTCCAATACAATTTAGGCATGATGAGAATCTCATAAACTAAAACTAAAGTAATATATTTTTACACCATACCAGCACTTAAAAGTAATCCCTCTCCAAGCCAGGGACGAACGAAATCATAATCAAATCCTTTCTTGATGTGAACATTGGATGTCAAAAGTTTCTATTGAAAAATGAAAATAATGCTTGAGATATTGGCTTAAGAGTAGTGAAAGAATCTTTAGAGCAAAAAATTTGTTGCTTTTTACCTCTATGTATTTAGGATCGTTCAGCATCAAAAATCTTCGATTGCCTATAAATTGGATCGGGGCGATATGTGATTAATAAAAAATAGTATCATTTATTCGCATGCATTCATCCTATATACATAGTTTTCACTCTCCGAATCGTTATCGGTTTCATAAACCAGAGCTTTGCTTCATTTTCCAGTGTAAAAACATTATGACATTGCATCGCTATTATTTACCTGAAAATGTTTTTACAACTGGTCCATATTTTTCACACCATCTTATAAGCATAGGAAAGAGCTCTAAAATGAAAGAACGATAAGTAATATGGAATTTAGTAGTACTTCGTGCATATGTAAATGTCTCGGCTTGTAAGGTAAAGGTAAAAGTTAGACAAACCTTCTTTAGGAGTGAAGAGGAAATCTAGTGTGTGACCAATTATGGGGGGTCTTGGTGGACCAGGGAATGCATCTAGGAGCTTGTCCCTTCGCGATTTGTAAATCATGAAGTAGTATATCAAAACACTAACTATACTCCATAATAGTAAATCCTTCAACTCGAATAGGAAATTCATTGTAATTGTTGTAATTGAGCATACAAAATTAAAATTGCTGACAATTAAGGAAGGAAATTTCTAGCCCTGCATTTTCAGAAGTTCAAAAAGTTATAGGCCTGTTTGAAATCTGACCAAATTGTATCATGGTCTCTTAACTTCTAACAGTCCGTATTAAGCCAAATAAAGAGTTTGATGCAGCATTGATAATGAAAAATCGCTGATAAAATAGATAAAAAGGTTTCTGGCAGTTAAAAGTTATCGTTGTGACATAATAGTGAACAACTGCAAAGCTAGCTTGCTTCAGAGTGTCTGTACTGGAATATATAGTGTGGACTACTTTTATTGGCTTTATAGGTCATTGCACTGTTCTCTGGTTTAATTTACATCGAAATGTGAGCTTGGCAAAGAAAAAAATTATTGGCAATGTAAACCATACTGTAGTTGCAATTACATCAAAAGAACTTCATGGAGTTGATAATTTTGATTACATTGTGCCTGTGTGTTATTGAAATGACCTTTCATTATAGATAATTTTGGCAGTGTAACTCAGAATAGAATGTCCGAAAGTCTCAAATCTTCTTAGCAAGCTCGTGCTTTCGTGCTCGTAAAACCCTCGTTATATTATAGGCAATCTTAATCATAAATGCATGTAACACGTAACACATATTTTTAATCTCAACGTATAGCTATTCTCATAACGTGATGTTCGTCCACCACATATTAAATACACGCGTGCTTAAATATACCGCATTAACTTACACATATTCAAGCGTGTGGTGAAATCACTAATATTAAAGTAAGAGATTATAAGACTGCATATATTATGTTTATTCAAATTTTGTTGTACGCTATGCCATACCACAGATCACATCAGGGTATACCATACATTGTAGTAACGGTATCTTACATGAAAGCATTAATTACGACTTTAATTTGCAGTTACCATTGTATAAATAGAAGTTTTATTTTTTTAAATTTTGGTTTAAAGACAAAGCAAGTTGTTCGTAATAGCACTCTCTCTGAAACATGGCATTCATAAAGGTCTCATCAGAGAAGGCCTCTGATGTTCCTCCAAGATCGCGGGGGAGGTGACATAATGGGAAATGATCTGCAAGTTGTTCTCTTGCTATTCCATGAATAAATATCTGTCGAATAATGTAAAGATAGTACAAATGCAATGATATCCTAATTGTCTCTCGCGCATTTGATGAAACTCTTGATAGGTTCGCTAAAGTGAGGTGATTCATTTATCCCCGTGATCATGCATATACTCATGTCAATGTTTATTTTTTAATGTCATACTCAAGTATCAAGTTCATCCCGTGTTACTTACCCTTTTTCGCAGTTTCAAAGAAACCAACGGGTAGAAAATTTTGTATAAGATGTAGAATAGAGACGGCTGGTTGACTTCATGAAATGCTTTGAATTTTAAGGGGAAATTTCCCTGAAAATTGCAAGCACAACTCGATTAAAAAAAACATATTTTACACGCATGTCAGTATCTTGCACCAGGGCAAGATGTTTTTAAAACTACATAATATGCACCTGCATAATCTGAAGAATCCTTATAAAATTTCTCACAGTGGCTTGTCTAAAATGACAAAACTCAAATCTATCGTAGTCATGAATCATGACTACTCCTTTCTCTTGGAATTCTTTTATACAAGACATTTCTTCTAGCAATAGAACGCACGCGAGATGCACTTCGTCCATTGAAATTTCTTTGATGTTCTACAGATTACTGTACGTACATTCTGCTGCGTATAACACTATTGCATGATAATCAATGAATAATGATTTACATCTGAAGGTAAAGCTTTATTACGGTTAGGTAACTGTTATTCTTGATATATACAAATATACTGCAAAATTATCAATTATGTACAACCAAATGACACATATGAAATAAGCAAGTGATCATCTTTCCAATGCAAATGTGTAAATGAAAATGCGAAGGATGTATTGCTCTCTCTTTCTGATGATGGCAGAAGCTGTAGGTTATGATGAACAAACTAATCGTTTCGGCTGGACATTGCATAGGTAATTCTGTCCTCATTTGTATCCGTACTGTGTTTGATCTAAAAGAGTTTTTTTTACATAACATCAGAATTATTTCACAATTCAATAAGGCGTAATATAATGAAATGCAAAAACATGTTGCAAAAATAAGAGAATGGACGAGATGATAAATCCATTGGCAATCATAAAAACATCTTGTGAGGGATTTTTCAAGATTTGAATGGCACATTATGAATTCGTGAAAGTTACGATGTTACGAATGATGTTGAGATTGATTTGAAAAGAAATTCAAAAACCTTGATAGAACTTTTCCCTCTTAAAAATTTGTTGAATAAGGTCTGTGTCCCATGCTTCGGCTTCACACAAGGTTCCTCCTAAACTTTCTGCCAATATGCTGGAGGAGACAAATTTTTGTAAGGAATGATACTCTGCATGAAAATGCATCTGTTTTAACAAACAATTTTTTAAAAATTTCATAAGTTAACGCTTTTTTGTGGTTGAACATGAGCCTGATATTTATGTCTCACTTATATGTACTTAGAAGGCAATACTTTTCTTAAAAAATGGTATTCATACCCTTCTTTGAATTTTATTGGACATGAACTTCTTTGCAATACTGAAAAATACATCAAAGAGATAGGGTTGATTCACTAGATGAATGGCTTTATATTTTGCTGGAAAACAATCCTGCAACATAAGCAAACTTATCAATTATATTTTATATGGAATACTTGATTAAAAGATTCAAGCAATATTTTATAGAGTGATATTAAACGAACGAACTTGAAACATTTGAAGAAGTTTCCGGAAACCGGCAACAGTGAGCTGTTTTGCATGAGACATGCTCAAACCGTGATGATCCACAATCACAACTGCGCCAGCCTTTTGTGATTCCTGACAATACGTCATTTCTTCTGCAACTAACATGCATGTCATTGTCACATCGTCAAAACTAAAGCATTCTGGATTCCACCTTCCTTGAAACAGCGAATAGTTCAGTGCATAGATGAGAAACCAAAAATGATACAAACGGAAACCAATACTGCGTTGATACCGATACCAGTTTATCTTAAAGTTTATCTAAAGTACGTACCCACTCTGAACACAAATATTTTCCTTCTCATATCATCACGAAACTTAAGAACGTTTACAACTCCAGAATCCAGAACACGTCTCAATTTGCTTGGATAGAGGCAAGAAAAACTGTCAGGATGTTTAAGACGTATACCATAATACAATTTTAACTAGAATAAAAGAAACATGTTAGCATGAATTCACAAAATGCCAAAACAAAACATATTATAGAAAAGCAATCAAATCTTTTCTAAAACATGTGGAATGCAGTATTCCTATGTACATTTCTGAAAGCTGCCTCAGCGTTGTACTTTCTAGCACGGACAAATCGTATAAGAAACTCCTCATCCTTAGGGCATATAAGATTGGACTCATCTGCAAAATTGAACTTGTAAAATTGAACTGCAATCCATTTAAAAGAAGTAAAATTACAACTGACAAAAGTAATAAAGTAAAACCTTCCAGGAGTCTTCTGATTTTCCGTATGCAAATCCTGGCTTTTTCTTCCTCTGTAATATTGTCCATGTTTGTGACTAAGCACGATTGCAACTTTATGTAAATACTGAATATCTCTTCAATTGTTGTGGATTATGGAAACGAGCACGTTGCAGAGGCTTCCTCAGATACGAATCAACTATTTAGCCAACTTTCTGCGTTTCTTTGAGCATGGTTTCCATAAACTATAGACATGTGTAAAACTAGAACTAAAAATTAAAAGTAAAGAAAAATGCAAGTCCCTTCAACCGTCAGTTGATCTTGTGAGTTAAGGTCGGAGACGGAAAGAAAAATATGGATAGGGTTAAGTGTGGCACGCCACGTCTCAAATAGACGTGTGCCAATTAAAGGAGCACCTCTGCACAAAATGTTGGTGCTAGTTTGTACAATGAACTCGTGGTAAATTGCATACACTTCGTAATATAAATGACAAATAAAGACTCAAACTTCTTTTGTGGTTCAAACATGAAAGGGGACGCTTGACCTAAATGCAAAGAAAGATGCATTAGCACGCATTATATAACACTAAGACAAAGCCTGCTTCTGCTCAGTTAAATCTGACAATTATGGTGGTCACTCTTCCGGCTCTGTGGCTGAATCAAGATTCTACACGGTTGTGTAAAAATGAGAAATAAGAAAAGATCTGTTGCATGTGCATGCATCAATATTGCTTTCAAACAATTATGGTATATGGCTTTTGTAATAAAGTAATCAGTCGGTCATCAACTAATATAAACCTGTACAAACCATAATATTACCCAATCCCATGCAAAATTTACATTGTGAAAACATCACGACAAAGCATTGACCTCTTATAACTACTCTTGCAATGCAAAGATGCGGCAAGCTATCGACATATCCAAAGTGTCATTTACCACAGCCAAATAACATTGTTTCTATCAAACTCCTCTGAAGATGGAAAAGAATCCCTGAATTCCTATTCAATGACATTGTAATAAAGATATATTTGCTTAAACGGCCTAATTTATTCGGTAGTTTCATCTCGGGGTTTACACCCTTCCCGTTCTACGGAAAGGTTTCCAACAATAAAGGTCCACGAAGGCCTTCAAAATCTCTTACGGTGATGCTTGCTTGTACCACAGTTGAACTTAAGGTCACTGACTGCTCTATATTATGTTCCTCCCCTTCCTGTTACAAATTGTTGCATGAGCATAGCATAATATTGCGTGCTCCTTCACGACAGTGAATTTGAGGTAACAAAACAGATTTTGAAATATTTTAGGTTTGCAAACAAACCAAGGTACAATGTCATCATTACCACATCAGAAAGATAATTTCACTCAAAATGCGTAGAGACTTTTCATAATGTTCCGCTACCATTGACACAGTGCATTTTAGATCAAGTAAGATAGATCAGTGGTCGGTCTTACATACAAAAGACAAGATAATGTCCACAATATTCTATGTCCTTGCCGTGAACATTATTCCTGCAAAATTTCATGCTCTTTGCTTCTATTCTGGAGAGATGCAGATGATCTATTTTATATTGCATTTGTAAAAAAAGTTGACGGTGAAGCAAACTACATATTCCAAGGTTTCACCCATTTCATCTGACAACTACTTTTCCAAAATCGGTCCTTTCTGGCCGGTTTATCATGTAACAATATAACATTATGATTCGTCAATGATACGACCAATGCTCAACCACTTTATGAAACAACCATTAGTTGAATCAGAATTTATACTTTCATACTGAATACTTACTTACTAACATATTCAATAGCCGAATATTCCTGGAAACTGAAAATGCCAAATTCCATGAGATGATTTCATAAATCAACCAGATCATCAGTTCGCAGCTTTATAGCATTTCATAGTTAAAGATTCGATCCGGTTTATAGTACATGAATAGGAAAATATTACACAGTTATAGTAGTCTGAATCATTCTTCAAACAAGTTACACAGTACGAATCCATTGCAACAATGTCTATGCCTCAAACTTTTGCTTTGTATCGTATTTGAACGGATGCAAATTAAACCTCAAGACCACGGCCAAGGGTTTGTAATTCTTTGCATCAGTGTTATATTACAATTAGAAAATACGTGGTCTCTGACGACTCCATGACGTTGACTAAATATTATGAGAAAAGAATGAGGAGCAAAAGGCACCACGCCGAATCAGCAACGAAAATACATAACACGAAAAGATAATTTTTCAGCGACCACTTACCAGTTGCTAAACTTCCTATGCTGCGTGTTTATCAATATTGTTCATCAATAGTTATCATCCAGTAAATGGTCAGACATGGTCAGTCGACTAATTTTCTTGCAAAATAAACGAAAACTGTTTAATGGTTTCACTATGCCCATTCCGAATTCTAGCGGCATCATTTTCAATGGTAAAAGTCATTTCACAGTCAAGTCAACATACATCATATTAATTATAAGATGGTAGGTTATAATATAATTACCAACATAAATTAGCTACGTGTTTTATATAAACCCTGTAGGTTTGTGGAACTGTGTTAATCATTCACTCAATGCTGGCGATGAAACATGAAAATCTTCAGATTGACAAGTACATTGGAAACATTTTCCGAGACAGAAATTCTTCGCCTTATCATTTAGAAGTTCTTGGCTGTTGTTTCATTTCCATTGTGTTTGGAATCGCACAAACTGTAGGATCGCTAATGTACTTTTTAAATGTGCGCAATAATTTCGCGATGTTGACTTTCAGTAAGTATAAATACGCTTAGCTAAAAAATAAAATTTAATAAGGCGATGGTACAAATTTTCAGGAAATAAAGCTCAAAGGATGGATTTGGATAAACTTTGCATGCATTTTAGCCAACTCAGTCTGCATACTTCAACTGGGCTCTTTTAAAGTCATGGTGCAAACCTTCACAGAGTACTACCTGACACTTTTTGTGAATATTTTTATTGAAACTGTTATTTTATTCTTCGGAGTTATTTTGAGTATAAAGAATGTTTTTTCAAAATCAAATTGAATAAATGATACACTAATAATTGATGTTAAACAAAAGGCAAAAAGAAGCAGTGAGGAATGCGGTAACATGTGAACTGGGAAATTCTGAAATACATACGAAATAAGGTACCTAATTCATTCTACAACACAACCTGCTCATTCAAGATAATTCAGATAAAGTAGGCGTTCAGATTTACAATAACAACTTTTGAAGTACTAGTGCTCTGCTCATACATATTACTACTCAAACTCCAGAGATACGCTTTTGAAATGGTGTGCGTGATGAGATGATCATTGGCTAATGGTACATCAAGTAACACGGTTCAAGGTACCACCAAATTTCTACAACTCAAGTTATTAACGTTAATTGAAAACATTTTAAAGATCATTGTTTGGTATTTCGGTGTTTTGCGATGAAGCAAAATTAATGTAATATTTGTTATCGATATAAAAACATCAGGATTTTTGTCCAGCAAGAGAGGAATGAGCTGGAACTACCACATGAAGTTATATTTGCATATAACGAATACATAAATACGAATACCCGTTACCAGTTTATAAACATCAACACAAAGGCATACTGCTTTAGGTGTAGATCCAACACTTGTGCTAATTGGGTCAACCGCAAACTGGAAACAGGAAACTGTTAGCCACAGACATTTTGATTTTCTCCCTCAACTCTGAGGAGAAGCAGAGTAGAGAGAATAAATATTTTGTTTTGAGTTTATGAAAGCTGTACCAGCATAGTAGCATGAAAATTACGTGCACATACATACAAGTAGATTATTCACAGAAATTGCTTCATATAATATTCAATTACTTTTTCATATAGTGTCTGTATTTGTCTTTTACTTTATCCATGCTGTTTGGTTGATACACTTATTCGTAGATTTTAAAGATTCCATTTCCTCCTTCAACAGACCCTTCAGTCATTTGTCAATTAACAAGTGTCAACTGTGTGCAAACGACATATACAATCAAATTACAAAGAAACCATAGTTCAAAATCATGGTGAGAAAATCCAGGTTACGACTAGACACGTTAAAATCGGATTATGACGAGGAACTAATTAGTAGATCAGGAGCTAATGTTAGTGGAGGCGATGGAATATGCTCAAAATTCGCAGCAGTACTTTGTTCTGTAAGCATCTCATGTATCAAATAGAATATTAGGTAAATGGGGTTTTAAATGTAAAAGACACGTAATTGCTAATACAATCTTATTGGAGGAGTTCTTTATAAAACATGTTTTTACAGGCATCTGGAATTATGATCCTTGCAAGTTCATTTCTTCTTTTACGCGACGATCGTCTCCAAGCTCATTGGTACTGGAATTCGAATTCTCAATGGTATGGTAAGCCTTTTCCATCCGTAATATTGGGGTGTGCGGCCACCAATACGGCTAGTTCAATTCTTCAAATTATTGGCTCCCTCATGTTTTTATTCCAGGTAATAACGTGGAGTAAATCTAATTTTATATTGCCAGTATTCCTATTTGGTGTGTATGTTATGTAAATGTAATATGATCAACTCCTAAAACTCCTTTTTTGTGTTTTAAGGACATTCAATTCAAGGTTTGGAAGTGGCTAAATTTCACGGTTTTGATGATATCCACTATCTCGATAATCCTATTTGAAACTGATCATAGTGATCATTCTACTCAATATGATTTTCCATTGTATCGTTTTCATTTCATTGCTCTCATTGTAAACTGCATAATATGTACCTTCTTTTTGGTTTTGAATATTCTTTGTACAAAAAGACGTTAACATTGTTAAAATATGTATGCAGACCTACAAACAAAAATGACAATAAAATTAAAACTAATCATTTGTGTTTGTGAGCTTTTATATCAAGATATGGATATGCGTAAATGATTACAAAACGTAGAAATTTTAACTTGGATAAAAATCTTGTCAGAACTTGAGTCGTTTATTTGGCCATAAAAATTAATAAAAATTAGCGCTAATTCTCAGGCTAAAAGCGTTAACGGGTTTCGATTTTGTAACGTGAAACGTGAATCATAATCATACTGTACCAATCGAGGCAGAAGAGTAAATTAACCCTAACCCAGGATAAAATCGGCTATAAAATTATCGAATCTTACCATTTACCTTGCTTTGCCATTGCAAATTTGGGATGCTCAGCTTAATCTCAATCTAACAGTTTTTACAACTTTGTACTCCCCCTTTTTGCATACAAATCCAAGTTGCCTACTGCATTGCATGCTTTTGAGTTTGAGATTTTGTTGGTGTGGTGTATCATGTATGTATACTTTTTTATTTATTTACATGCATGCGGGTAGGTAGCCTTTATGCGGCTCATCTTGATCAAGTCAAGCGAGCAGATGATCGTCATCATCATCGTACGTAAGAGAGAGACTGGTAGAGAGAGAGATGAAGGTGTGTTTAGTAGGACCCAATAATATCTTGTGACATTTAAATGGTGATTGGTGACTTCCTGACATGACAGATGTCAAAATTGCAATGCAAAAACATGAAGACACTGATTACTCCTTATGTTGTTGTTGTAAACGTGAACCGTGAACCTCTAGAATGAGAAACTTCATGTAAGTAACACAGAATGACCAATACATCTTTCGTTGCCTTTTAAACATGTGCTTTTACCGCAGTCTTTACTGCACAGCACTGCTGAATTATCCAGCTTCACTGATTAATCAATCGAAATATCTCTAAACTGTGACTTGTACGTGTGTGAATGAAAAATAGTGACAACAATAAAAGTGGTCTTTGTACACCTCTGGAATGGTCAGATTAATTTCTGTTAATTAAATAAATGGCAAATGGATCGCTTGCTCACGTTTGGCGTTCAATGATGATGAGCGGACAGGAGGAAGATTAAAGTGTTCCCTCCCAAGTGCCTATTTTATTTAGCATTGCGTTTAGATGGGCCACCATTTACGATCACACAAACTCTTGTATGTCATGCATCATATATTGTTACATGTCAAGTTAGTCTTGTGCATCGAAATCTGAAACTTTATCCTGGAAAGTGATTTTATAAGCAAAAAATAGCAAATTAATGTTCTGTCCTGTAACTTTAGGTCAAAACTTGAAGTAGGTAAGTCTTTTTTCGTTAGAATTTGTATGCCTATATGTACCTATGAAATGCAAACAGAATCGCCAGTAAAATGATAATGTTGTATTGTTATTTTATTTGGAAGGAGGTCAAGGATCTTGTCGATCATGAAAGAGAGGGGAATGGTTTTTCAAATGAACGTTAAAATCAACAGTAGCTGACATCCAACCCAACACAAGTACTATCCTAAGCACCTTTCGTCAAAACTCAAGCTTGCCTTTTCCTTACACCAACCTCAACCGATAAATTCGTAACCTTCACGTACCCTATCTATTGGGAAAATGGCGGACTTAGGCACTCCTAGCAAGCCCCCCAGGGGAAACAAAACTGGAAAAGAAACTGGCATTTTAATGTCTGTAATTAAGAGTTTATCGTCGTCAGCTTCAACAGAGCATAGAGACCGGGAGAAAACGAAATTGGAAAAAGAATTCAGAAGAAGTGATCAGAAACTTGATTCTTTAGTTTCAAAACACCAGGAATCATTAAATGCTATCATGACGGTAACAATAAATAATAAATTTTCTTCCTCCTTTTCGCTGTAACGTTTTAAATCTAGAGCTATGTGGTATTAATCATCAGTAAACTGGTGAATTTAAAGTTGCCTTTATTACTATCAATGTTTTCAGACGTTTGGACACGTTTGTGGGGAAATTGACGGTGCAAAGACCAGACTTGCAGCCGTTAAGGGAAACCTGCAAAAATGCAAAATGCTACTTCACTGCAGACGAGAAGAATTGGAGCGGCTGTGGTTGGAAGGAATTGAGCACAAACACGCGTTGGGGATATTGGAACAAATGTAATCCTTAATGTAAACCTTAAACTACTCCTTTCAATTTCAGGTTTATGTGATTTAAAATGCGAATTTGTGTTTGTATTTACAGAGAGAAATTGAGATCCAACTCTGATCAGTTCAGTAAGTTGCTGAATAAAAAGCAATATCTTCCAGCCGTTGAAGTTCTCATGAATTCTATAAACAGTTGGAATGAAAATTTGGATCAAGTTGAAGGGCTCCGGGAAGTCAGAACCGATTTAAAAATGAAGAAAGAGGTACGTATTAACTTTTGCTCGTTACAGTGTGCCTATTTTGAAAATATTCTCAGCTCACAGTTAGTTATGACATGAGCATATCATTATTTAATTTGTGGCTGTAACGATTACAATTTCAGAAAATATATGAAAATCTGAAGGAAGAACTTTACAACGAGATGTACTACAAGCTAAATAATCCAAATTCGTTTGAGAAACGCCAGGGTTCTGGAGTCTTTAATCCATTTCAAAGGTCGAGCTCTGACAGGATGAGCTCAGGTCGCAACAGGGGATCCCACATAAAAGCGAGGAAAATCTATTTGGATTTTGGAAACTCTTCAGCAATAAAGTGAGCTTTACATCTGCTATTTTTGATTTATCAGTTACAAAACGAATAAGCGTTTTCACTTTTATATTGTATTATAGTGGATATTCGAAGACCGGGGAATTACATGAACTAGATGCCTTCATTACTATGACCGTTGACTGTATGGTGTTGCTCAAGGAAGTGCCCAGGTTTTCTGAGGTCAGAATACTAATTATACTAATCATTACCAATACTGTCGTTCAGTAAATATTAAAAACTTTTCTTTTCTTTCGGACTTCAGGATCTGAAAAATCAAATGGAAGAAAAGCTATTAGGTGTAGTAAACAGTGCCTCACAGCAAGTGATAGAATTCGGTGATACAAATGGCATTAATGTAACTGATTCTTCCTTATTTTCGGAGCTACTCAAGGTATTGTGTATGCTAAAACTTTACAAATCCTTTATTTCTTCATACCAAATCAATCGTTAAATATTAACAATGTGTACAATGTGATTATTGTATCCTTTAGCTATTGTTCTCCCAGTTCCGTTGGATAGTTAAGACTCACGTTCAGATAATAAGTGCAATGAATAAAGCTATCGGGCATAATCGTTCCAGTAGCAAAGTAAAATTGTTTTATGACGAAGACTTTGTTTGGTCTAGGATTCAGTCTGTGGTATGTTCATTGCGATTACATCCACATGTTTTATTTTTCAAAAATATTTCTCGAATATAAATATGAAAAGAGAAACAAACAATTTTTCTGCATTTTACAGCTCCAATCTACATTAAAAATTTATTTTGACCTGAGCGATTCAAAATCTGATCATTCATCCAGTATTAGCCCCTCTCGGGATTCAACTTGCAACGACATAAACAGTTTCTTTGTACGAAAAAAACCATCCAGGTACGAAGCTTCAAAAGATAATTGAATTCAACTGCTTAAAAAGTAGGGACATGAAAACTACATACACACATTGCTTGCTAATTTTTCAGGCCTAAAAGGAACCCATTATTTAAGTTTGAGTATTCACTGCATGGATTAAATATAAATGAATATGTTGCCAATCAGGTTGGTATTGCAATAAAAATATGCATATACCTAATACATTGTACCCATTTTGATTGTTCATGTGTCACTATAATTTGTTTGAAACGTGATGCTGCAGGATACTACGGATCGAAGTATTGTGGATAGAACAAGATTTTTAGTTTGCAAACCAAATCCACGGAATATCGTTACTGTGTATGGTCCCGTTCAAGAATTCGTAATTGAAATCGAGCAAGCCACTAATGGGTAATTCGTTGTAAATTTTTTTGCAGTCGTTTTATTCTTAAGAGCAATGAGACCAGCATCAACATACATTCTTTAATGATTTCAGGAAAAAATCTGAGCTTAGGATCTTTATGGCAAACATAATAAACCGTGTTTTTGGTAAGTTCATTGTACTTATCGCATGTTTGGTGTGAACTACTGTGAACTATAATAATATTAAAGAAGTTAAGTTTTGTGCAAAAACAAATTTTCTTTCTTTTTCCAGTTCAACAATTGTACAAGGAAATAGCAGACGCTGTTGAATTAGCAAGGAAAAACTCTGATTGTTGGAGAGATGTGATTTCTGCTGAGGAAACAAAAAGCCTGAAGTGCACAAGGCCTTTGTTGCAGGTAACGTATCCAAAAAAGACATTATTGAATACGTTGCAAATCAAGAACGGCATTGAAACAAAGTTTTTGAAAAATTATCTCAGAGCGTAGTACAAATTGGAAGAAGTGTTCAAGAAATTATTCCGCTATCCAAAGACTTGCCATCTCACAGTGAGCAGCTCTTGCGTATTCTGGAGTCACTATTGATATCCTACAAAGAGGCGTGTCAAAATGCTTATGCGGGGATTGTACAGCCCGATACTGAAGATAAAGGTCCTACTTTTATTTCCAAAGTAAAAGCTATTTATCAAAATGCAAATTTCTGTATGACAAATATTTGTGTTCGTAATTCTCGGGTCAACAGGAGTTATTTCAGCAACCTGGGTAAAAGACGAAGACATTGAAAGGTTGCTAAAATCGCTTCCCAATTGGACAAAGCTGCAAAAGGCAAAAGAAAAGAAGTTGACTGAGAGCATGGATGAGAGTCCTGAAGATGTTAGAACACAGAACTTGCGCGAGTCAGATCTTCTTACTGGAATATTCAATGGAAAAACGGTCATGAAGCACGAAATACTTTCGGATGTTAAGCAACTTGAACAATTGGCCCATTTACAGGAAAGCTTGGTAAGAGAGTCATGCATAGACAATGAAATGAACTGTACCAGTGCTGAATGCTAGAAAATATTTTTTATTTCGTAGGAATGGTTTGCCGATGTTGTGAAAGAGGTAGCTAGTACATTTTACAAAAATCCGGATACGGAAACCGAAATTAAAGAGCTATCAAAGAAAGTCTTGAAGCTGGCGGTGCTCTTCCAGGATCTGGCAGATATATGTCTATTGGTCCTGCACTTGGAAATACGCGTGCATTGTTTCTATTACCTACTACCAATGGCTCAAAAGGGCGAATTTTCTCCCAATGTGGATAGCCAAAATGCTGATAATGAAGTTGTCCAATTGAATAAAGACCTCTCTAATATAGAGTACATTCTTAACACATCCCTTCAAGCTGTTAAAACAAGGGTGAGTGCTCATTGCGCGTAAGAGTGTCTTGAGAAGGAATTAATATCTATGCATTTTTTTGTTCGTGACAAGTTATCATCGAAAATGACGCTGTATTATTGTTTCAGTATATCTTCCAAGGCTTGGGACAACTCATATCGACCATCTTAATTGGAGGTGCTGAGCATATTCAGAGAGTGAATGACAATGGCGTGAAGAAGATGTGCCGTAATATTTACGCAATCCAGAGAACATTATGTGAAATAACAAACCAGCCAGAACATGCCATGGACCACGCACGGCAATACTATGAACTCTTTACGCTGACTCCAGAGGTGAAGATTTTTTATTCAATAAAGAACACTACAAAAATATGCACGATGAGAAGTATAATATTATACTGCTCTCTGTTTATCACAGGAACTCGTAGATGCTATATTAGAGAAAGGTCCACAATTCAAGGAGCTGGAATACATGAATGCATTAAAGCTGCTGTTCAAAAGTAAACCTGGCTACAAATCCCAATCATTGGATGAACATTTGAATCGACTGTCTAACATATTGGGAGATGTGGGTGTTGTAGTCTGAATCTAGTTTTATAGACTTAAAAAAGATCTGACCTTTGGGATTGGCCCGTTGGTACGTATGTACGGTCTGAAAAATATTAATTTTCAACTTGCTTCCTTTTACAAGTTACCATTAAGCAATTTAATCATAATTGATTGTAAAGTGCTGCTGTAATATTTACACTATCAAAAGTTGTCGACAGTTCCAACTTCAGTTATAATTGATGAAATTCCAATCTATGACTTAAGTGTGCATTTTAATTACCTATGTATTTTGTTATCAGAGCTCATAAATTGTTTGTGTTTGTTCTGTGTTCCTTTTTTTTGCAAATATCTAAAGATGCAGCTAGCATTTAAAAGTGAAATTTTCATTGCGGTTTTCGAATGTAATTCTAGACATGGATTATATTTTCTCCGGCCAATGAATTTCAGTTTAAATGGGTGGGGCGAGTCGAGAAACCAGCAATAAGGCCCCTTAAATTATTGTATTAGTACTTTATTAATCAATAAATTGGCTACGTGCCTTGTTCATGACGATTTGTGCAAGTGTTTTGTAATTCATTCTCGGAAATTTGAATACTGGTGTGTTTATTTTCATCCATTAATAAAATGGTCGTACATTCGACTTGAACAAACTTCAGTTCAACCAGGGAATTTCCCTTTCACTCCTTATATTTTGTATTACACAATACAATAAAAATAATAACATTAAAAATTCTGTACAGGAGGTCCTACTTACATTAGAATCACATTACATAACTAAATTAAATGTCATCAACTATTTACATCAAGTAAAAATACGCATAAAATTAGATGAACTCAAGGCGACATTTGCCGGCAAATAGTTTCCATACAAGAAAAATCCGAAGTACCATTTATTTTCAAAATCTTTTTATTGCAATTAGTTGGTAAACGTTTTGCACCATATTATTTTCCTTTATCTGCAATTGCACAATTCATCCATACATACCCATGCACGTACGTGTGTTTAAATAAAATAACTGAAAGAAGTTCCTGATGAGGATTCGACGATACGGGATTCATAAAGATAATATTTAATTAAAAAACAGATCGTATTATTGGAGACCTAAAAGTACATGTGAAATACTTGTAAAAATGGGCGTTTTCGATATAGTCTTCTACGTAGTATATCTCAAAATAACAAATCCTAATTTGTATATAACGTTACTATTGCATACATAATAGTTTTTATTTTACAATACAGTATTCTTAACTATGTACTAAATTTACTTAAGATCACTAAATTGTTTTAACTTATGTAGGAAACTACGTGAAATATCACAATGTAGGTAATAAAACTTGTACAAGTTGGTTTGTGACAATCCAGAAATATTATTTATATTGCTGATCACAATTAAACCTGTGAAATCGGTTAGTATTTTAGGAATTCAGCATGCGTTTGGAATGTTACAATGCACTCAAAACTTTTGATATGTCAGGTTCTTGATTAGCGCGAATGTATCGGCACTATAAATAAAATATGATGAATGAATAATTAAAAATAAAATAATAGGTTAATACATCTTAATAAGTACATAGTATTTTTGTTTGGAGGAGAAGCTTTTTAAAATGAACTCAGTTACGGTAATGCACCTTTACGTCTTACGTCGATACCTCTGAATTTAAAGTTAAAAATCAAACTTAATAAGTGGCAAAAATTAAAACTTAAGTGGACAACAATGGCATCTCATATAACATTTCAAAGGACTTCCAAATCACATATAGGGGCTTTGAAAGACTCTTAAAACCTGATTCATCGATTTCCGCTGATGCAAGCATCATTTTTGCGTAGTCGGACTATAATTCAGCTCTTTAATACATGTACATTTTACATTTTTATAATTTGTATCATTTTCTTTCAGCAAAATAAAAAAAATTTCTTGCAAAGTTTTGGCAGACGAAGACTGACCTCCGTTTAAATGCAGTGTGCATTCATTTTCGAGTCTGTTACCACGTTCATTGCAAGTGAACTGATATATGTACTTAACAAAAAAGAACTAAAGATGTAGATATGCACATTCGTATTGAAATTAATTATTAAAAAATAAATTCAATTGAAAATTACATCTGAAATATTCTTAAAAGATAATTTTTGCAGAACTCTTTCCGTACGCTTTGATCGCTGTAAACCTTATGAAGGTGGAAAGGATGTAAATACTGTGACTTCATTTGTGGAGACACCGACACGTTCTCCTCTTTGTTGGCGTTAGCATTCTCTGTTTGAGTATCTCCACTTGAGCCAGCAGTGGAAATTGGTTGCGATGAGGGATCAAGTGACGGACTGCGTACTAGCTTGATCCAGTCCGACTCTGGGGCCAGCCCACGGAAGAGGAGCGGAAGCGCTAGTTCGTCCATCACCCCATGGTGAAGTAATACATTGCCGACCGAGTAGAAAGGTTTAGTTGTGGAGGATGGAAGATAGTACATTGGAATTGTGTCATGATACAGATGAATGTCTGTACCAAGGTTCAAAAGCAATTTATTCACGTAGGATCGAAGGATGAAGCAAAGCTCGGATTGATGGCCATCATCTTGCATGGTGCACCGGATGTGCCTGAATTCTCTTGGAGAGATCCGATGAGACTTGGAATCCTCTTTTTCTTTTCCTACAAAAAACACAGCAATAGGAGCATGTAAAACGTGGCATTATTTTTTCAAATGGAGAGTATTACAAACTGTATTTAAATCTGTGTTTTCACATACCTCCTGATCCAATAACTGGTTTACTTGTAGTATTTTCCGTAGCATTCATGTCTTGATAGTCTTGTACCACTCCTACCAAATTGAGATATACCTTTTTCAAGCCTTCTAACAATATTTCCATTTCTCGCTTCAGCTCACTATCATTGTCAATGTCCTCGTCTGATCCCACCCCATAATTTACAGGTGGAGGAGTTGTCGTGGTGGTGGTGGAGTAAAATACCACTTCTTGTTCGGGAGTCTTTTCTGTGACAACTGGAAGGTATGAGTCGACAGGTTTGTTTAGCACCACGACTGGTTTCTCTTCTTCCCTAATAGGACCTCTCAAGTCATGTTCATGCTGCTCCAAGTTTGGGTTTTCTAAGCTTGAGTGCTGTGATGGAACATTGGTCTGATTCTGATTATTGTCTTGGGTAACATTGTAAGCATCTTTCTCAAGATCACTTCCCAGCTTTTCCTCTGGTTTATGATAAGTTGGTGGAGTGGGTGGCTCTACGTGCTCAACATGATAGAGTGGTACTCCAACAGAACTCTCGGGCGCTGGTGTAGTAGAAACCACTGTTTCTGAGCTTGCATCACTTGAGTTGATGCTAGAATTGCTGGGATCGACTGGATCAGTGGAATTCTCCATAATAGTTGGCTCGGATGTTGGGTTTACAAGGATCATACCTTCAATCTCATCTGTAACGCGATCGTTGGAGACAGGGGATGGGGAAGATGTTTCCGGACTGGTATCTTTGATGAGATCAGTCATATCAGAAGCGGTTGTATCATCGTCATCATCGCCGACCTCAACATCATCAGTTGTCTCATCATTCCCTGAATATGTTTCATTGCTGGTTTCAGTAGCTTCCTCAAGCTCCACCAGTGGAATGTTTGACAAGCCCGAAACAGTTAAACCCCAGTGTTTATCTGACTTGGGTTCACGTTCCCCACCAGCAGCGTACTCTTGTTTCGCTTCGGAATCCGCAGTCATGCTATCAGTCTGGTTTTCCCTTTGTGAAGACAACTCACCGATTCTGTTTATTCCCCCACTAACAGGTACATACGAGGTTTCTAATGTTTCCAACTTTTCTGCAGAGTTATTTTCATCCTTTCCTGGTTGAACCACTGGGGTGAGATTAGATTCACTTGGAAGGAGCTTATCACCGTCAGAGGAAGCCTGGGTACCTTCCGCTGGAGCACTAGCTTCGACTACTGCATCAACGCTGCGCTTGCGCTTAATTGTGGCAGGCTCCAAAATGTATGTATCCTGTCCCACAAGGAAGTAGGTCAGCATCTTCCACGTATTTGCTAAACCGTCAAGAAGTCTTGGCAATTTTTGTCCACGTGGGTCTAACTTGGGCCATGAGTCTTTCGTGACAGGCACATGACGATTTTCATGATCCGAGGAGCTCACCCAAATTTTGGTTTTGTCTAGCCCATCAATGTTCCACGTTTTAATTAGAGTTTCATCCGAGATCACGACATACCCTTTCACTTCGTAGTTCATTTCCATTGCTCCAAGTACGCACTCGTAGGTTGCTCTTGTATAAGTTGGGAGGAAACTGAAGGAGCGATGCTCAACAGACTGGTACTTTCTCAAGAACAGCTCGACAGACTCGTGAGGATTTCCACAGTACAGCATATTGGGGAAAGACGATCTGTAGAGAACCTCCAGTGTAGGAATCAAATCGTAATGATGATTTGTGAAAGCAATAATAAGCAAAACGTCAGAATGAACGACGGCAGGTTGGTAGGGTATAAGATTTCCAAAGCCAGGGCACATTGTTTCAGCCATTGCCTTCAGTATTGGGAAACCATCAGCAGAGGCTTCGTGGTGCTTTGCAAGAGCCTCGTGTAAATGTTTCGCCGACCTGGAGGCCGAAAGAAAGGCAGCCCTTGGATCAGAGAGATAAACAGATTTATCCACAACTGGGAAACCCCTCCTTCGATAAGAACCTGTTTGATCAGGTATGTCATGTTGGTAATAATCTAGCCTAGATCTGCTGTCGGCTGGTTGTTGAGGTGAGGCAATTTCTGGATGATGATTAGTGTCTTGTTTATATCTTCTGTAGTAAGATTCATATGGGCTAAGAGTTCTATCTTCAGCTCTTGTAACGTAACTGGATTCTTCGTGATGATGACTGGGCTGTCCTCCATTTGTACTGAGGTCAGTGGTCACTTGTGCGTTGTGAGTAGACCAATCAACAGGAACAAAAGTAGAATTCTCTTCTGGGGGCAATAATCCAACTATCTCGTCATGACTAGGAGAGGAACTTTCAATTACCGTTGGTCTTTCCGTTTCTCGTTTATCTCGTTGACTTGTATCCTCTGCACTGATACGACTCACCAACTCCCTGAAAGTCTCATTTCGCTTTAGGATAAATTCCTCACTGTGTAGCTCTTGGTTGGGTTCCAAAGAGGGGTAAAAAGAGACTCCATGAAGTCCATCAGCACCAAGACAAGGGTTCGTGTGTGACCGTCTTCTCGGTAGCATAGGTGGTTCCATGTAATGAATATTCTTCAAGTCAACTATCCATGCTTCTATAAGAGACAAGTCATTTCTCTTGAGGTAAACCGATTTCGAGAGCTCTTTAGACATCAGTAACAGACATCTAAATGTAGAGCGCGAGCGACAATGCCATCGTTTTAAGAGTTTCGATGTTCCAGTTCGATTATGGTTTGTAGAATGAGGGGTGCCACTAGCAGAATTGGTTGTACTAGTTCCATTAATACTGCTTGGAGTAGGATCCGGTTCATAGTCACCTCCAGCAAAATAATCCTGGTTCCTGTCACAAAAATACATTTATTAGGAAAAAGCATTCAATCATTGTGGGGTGTGACTAAATCAGTCCAAGTTATCCTAGTTCATTCTATATGCAATCTCATGAACTCAGCAATGTCGTATAGCAATGTGTTTGTCATGTTTTGTAATGCGGCGTTTTCTTTCAATTTTATGCATAAAATTTTATCTTTATTTACGCGTAAACAATAATAATGTTTATCTATGAGAATGTGATGAGTTGATGAGCTTTATTTTCAATGTGCAATGAACAATAACGAAAATATATAACAACGATGATGTAATGATGTTATTGGAAAGTGACGATTAAATTTGCTATGATTTTTTACGATAACAGAACATTCATAAAATCCTTTAGCGACACTGTTTGCCTTTTTAGCTACTAGGGCTTGAGAGCCAAATACCACCAGCAATTGACAATCCCGGAAACTTTAATGCACTTCTAACATGAGCATATCATATAATCTCTGGTACCTATTTTGTTATACATGCCACGCGTGTAATGCATGTCAAATAGCAAAGTTCTTTATTTTAAAAATCTTTCAATCATTCGGCTGCATTAGATAACTTGAAGAAATCATATAAATAGCGTAGTAAAATATTTAAGACATGAAGCTAAATTCTACATGAAGCTCCTAAAGTTCTCACGACGATATACAAGGAAGTGTCACGTCACAAGACACAAGTGTATAAATAATGGCCTATAGGATGAGTCACATAATTCTCTGATTAACTTCTGCAGATATCTAATATCTTACCTAATATTAATAGCCACTAGGTTTTTACTCGAGTCATTGTGTCTGCAAGTGCAATTATAAAATTTGCTTATTCTTAAACCGACCACATGCAAAACCTTTGTCATGAAGAAAAAAACAGTTCATTGTTTTTATGCTGTAATAAGGGAAAATTCTAAAGACAGTTTTCTTTTCAATTATGAAGAGCTAAAACGTTAGAACGAGGCACAATATATACTGTTGTTAGCTTGACAATTGGTAGCAGTTCTAAATATTGTTTGTCGTCGTTAATTGCACATATGGTACACTTTGGTAGTACTTAACTCGTGTTCTTTATGAGCCAATGAATAATGACGACGCACGGCAATATTCAACGTAATTATTTGCCTTTTACGACTCAGTGGGACTTTTATATCGATGCATAATATTGCAATATTCTTCTTTTTCTGAAGCGTAATGAATCTCTAGTCATCAAAAATGTTGTGTAGTTGTGTACAAATGCATTTAACGTATTATGCGAAAATATTAACTTTAAGCAATTTGTGTCGAAAGTTTTCCTTTGTTTTGTGTACAAAGGCAAGTATACATGACTAAAGAACAGCCCTGACAATGAAACTGCTGGTGTCATCATTGTCGAGACTTGATACTAATTTGTGCACAATAATGTCATGAAAGAAAAAACAATACATTTACATTGAACGATTCATTCTTCCTGGCCGTCTGCTATAAAAACTTTAATAATATGTAACAAAATTCTGATATTTTGCAGTGTTTTATGCTACGCTATTTTTCTTTGGAAATGAATGTGTGGGTTATAACGACATATTCAGACAAATTAATTGCTGACGTTTGAATTCCGTATAATTATTTCTTTCCTGAAAAATCCTCATGTAAGAGTATAGTTAAAAGTCTGTTTTATAAACGTTCCTGAAGTCCTTCGCATTTTTACTAATTAGATTGCAAGCAACGCAATTGGTTCCGTTGGAAGTACAACATTATTGAATTATTGTTTTATTGAATCAAACTTTCCTTTGTTCTTCAAATTGTTATGAAAAACGCCACTCATATGTGGAATGTTGCAAAAATATTTTGAAATTTTTTCCAAACGTTTAGTGCTTTGACTATGATACTTTATCGTTGAGTGAATTATGAATCCTATCACTAAAAATTTAAAATCCCTACTTTCAGTTTCCAGTTAGTGAGCTACACCAACTTCTTCGTGACAGAAATAAATTAAAGTATCACAATTGCAAGATATGAAATCTTTTATACCATATCGGAGAAAAGACTTTCTGCTACAATCAAAGAAAATATGTTCTTTAGCTACAATATGTACTTCTCAAAAATTATGGGATTTAAATGATTCATCATAATATTGTGTGCAAGATAAATGTAGTAACGATCTTTGAAAATTGCGTGGTTTACAGAGTAAAATTAAAGAGCATGACTACTCCGAAAGAACGCGCCGGACGCATCAAACTCTCGATACATTGTGGGAATTTCCATGATTTAAAAATCCATTACAAAGTAATGGAAAAACTTTTAGTATGGGATTTAAATGTACTATTTAAAGCATATTTCTGCTAATAAAAACGTAGAAACCTAGGCTTATAAATACAAATTTGAAGTTGAGATGCTTCTCCTCCTCAAATGCATGAAGTTTTTCTTCATGAGCATAAAAGTTGATTCGGAACCTATTACCTTTTTGGATGAACTAGTAAGTGGAGTACATACACATATTGCATAATTTTTTCCTTTGCTTTTAAGTACAAAATTACAGGGTATATTATTGTAATAACAAATGATGCCAGGGTATGCTCATAAAGGAAAGCACATATTAAGTACAAATAAGCATCCATTTATTAATCAGATAAAACATAAAATAATGATGAGCTTACATCTGAAGCGTTGGTACTCTCGATAATGTGAGGCGGATGCTTCCACCCAAGTCTCCAAGTAGTGACTGACTCCATAATCCACGAATATACCATGGAGGTATCCTTGAAGCCTTCTGAGCTGCATCTCCATCCTTTCCAACCTCCATTGGGTTTTCCAATGCATGTTCTCCAAAGTCATCTAGAGGACAAATACAGCGCAAAACCGAAGGTCAGTAATTATGCAATTTAAATAAATGGTGAGATTCGCATCTGAGTTTAGAGAGAAAAAGTTTGAGTCGGATAGTTTTTAGTATCATTATCTCCAGATCATTATGTAATTTACTGAATCGCGATCAGCTTTAAGGTAGACAAACATTCATAAATATATTAGTGCGAATTTGTTCACCTCTGGAGTAATCAGGGAGCAAGGGAAGTGCCCAAAATACTTCTGGCGAGAACAAAGTATTTCTTGTGCAAAGTGGCGGCATCGTATCTCCAGGTAGTACCAAAGCAGGTGCTCTCAAATCCCACCAGCCCTCGTCAATTTCCAAAAACTGAAACAATAAAATATCATGATTTATTCACACTAATAAAAATTATGGTAATGCATATTATAAACGTTACGGAATCATGCGTTTGTGTAAGTGTTACTGTCACTGCAAAACAAAAACCATTTTTTGTAAAATTAAAATTTCAGTTTTATGTTCTCTCGTAGTAATTGCCATTAATTGCGGTATGTTTTCCTAAAAATAGTTAAGTTTTAAGTCATAAATTTTTAATGCTTGATTTTTTATTTGCACTCAAACTTGCGTAACACATCAATTATAGTATATAGGCTGTCCTGTCCCAGATCCCTATCTGACTTATCATTCGATTTTAAAAGTCAAACAATTCAAAAAATATATCATTGCCGTCTTTGACATAATTGCTGGGCATCAACAGAATTTCTAAGATCTATACCATGTTCAGGGTTTTGCATTTCGTATTTTTTATATTTCCTAGCTAAAGTAGCATTTTTTCTTGAAGGCGCTTACAAATAATTGAGTTTTTAACGTGGTTTACCAGATTTTTCATCCCCACTAAATTAACATTTCTGAATTCTAGCACGATCAAAGATTGCCGCTAATGCTTAAACTCATACATATAGCAATAGCAATTTATCAAAATCTGAAACGTAGTATGATTCATGAACATTAAGTATCTAATCGTCAAAATATTAATGTGTACAAAATGTACACATGTATTGTCAATGTAGTTTGATTGAGCAACTAATTTTCGGTTGGAACTTCAATATCTTCATAATGCATAGCATATATGATTCTATGATGAACGTGAGATGGCAATGATAAGATGTGGACTATATATAAGCAATCTTCGTATATTTGCTACTGAATTTTTTGAAGATGTTGAATAATAACCTCGAAAAGTTTTTGGTTCAAGGTAGTTCTGAAGGAAGGAGATTGGAAATAAAGGTTATACATTAATAATTTTCATGTTTTTACAGTCCTCATGAGCAAGAAGTTATGTCAACCCGTCTTCTTTCAGCGCAATAACTTCATTGCTTTTAAGGTTAAGGCGCAACTCTAAATGAGTTTCATTTGTAATGCATTTTTGAGCACGACTTAAATATTGGTGAAGGTAAAATGGAACTTTGAACGGTTGGAAATTAAAATAGCGGCTACTGACTAGGACTGGCCTTCAAGCTTACTTTGGAAGTAGGAATTGGAAACATGAATCTAGATCAGTAAGTGCACTCAATATAAATACGCACACAAGTTTGTGGTTAATTCTTGAGTAATATGCACTAAATTCATAGTGAAATATTGACAGATTTTATTTTGTCCTGAATAATTGCTCATTCGACATAAATAATGGAAGTTAAAATTGTTAGCTGTCTTTATGTCAACATGTCTGTATTTAGTACCCTTCTGACCAAGATGCAATCAAAATAAACATTAAGAACGATAGTGAATTCGCACCATGCACCATGTGGTGAGACTTGACATAATGACATGGCATACAATCAAAGATCAAATTAAAAGTTGCTCAATTCCAATGGCAAATTGTCTTGTCATAAACTATCACGCCTGTTTTATATTAAAGCTATAAATATATCAACGCACTTGACAATAACGCAATGTAGACAAAGAGTTTGAAACCGACCAAGTTGTAAAATGTTGTGCATGTAACCACCCGTCCGGTTTCCGCTTGGTTATGCAATTCTCAAAAGACAATCATCCAGCAAAGCCCCTATATCTAGCATTGAAATGACTTCTTCAATGCAATTGTGTTTGTGAATTAAATATTAACCCTACCCCTTATTGTGGTGTAGCGTCGTAGTTTCCATTTTAATAGTGTGATCCTTAGGGAAGATTTACTACTACCTGTGTTTACATGCACCTAACTCAATTCCTTCTGTTCAAACTCACTGTCATTTCAAGCATTGCATTATATTTATACAAACCATTCTGCATGCAAAACAGTGTGTAAACTCACCATCCTTCAAGATCCCTTTTCGTCAATATCAATCATGCTCGGGTCCTTAAAGACAAGAGTCATTACCCCACTTTTACCACTCAATTATACTCCGCCATTATGGCGCTTATCGTGTATCTCTAAATCTCCTGCATCTAACTTAATAAAAAAACGATGCAGAAAGATGTGAACGTAATAGTAATAGTACGTAATTCTTTCGGTCTGCTGATAATCTTACATAAACACATGACTTTTAAAGTCTATGCATTCAAAAATGAAAATCAACCTATTTCAGAACTACAGAGCCACATAACCATGATGAAAGGGTAAATTTTTCTAATGGCTGCTTGAAGTTTAGTTCAATCCAATATTTAATTTAATCATCAATGGTTGCTCCTTTCATTTACTGCTACATATATATTAAAATGCTGTTACATGCTCCAAAAGATATAAATTATGGTGTCCTTTAATTTCCTATTGTTTGTTTTAAGTTTTAAAAAATCAGCCTAAATTAACATTTACATGCATTCAGCAATAATTTTAATAGGTAACATTTGGAATACATTGCATGTATAACGTTAGCAAAGATTCATGTGTTTATCAGGAAGCAATTTGGGTACGCATAAATCAGCAATCAGTATTTATGAATTAATCAATGCCTATCCATCCACGGAGCTAGATGATAGTAGCGCATATAATATGAGACCTATTGTGAGTATGCCATGGGCTCTGATGCTCAATTTCTGTGGTTTTTCACTTTCTCAAATTTTAGACATTACTATTGGTATTATGTTTGGTGTATTGTAGTACCTTTTCATGACTCCCCGTATGAAATAAATCAATAAGGCGTCTTTAGAGCGTGAGCATAGGCAGGTCAAAAATGCGAATTCTTAGTGTTTTGCACATTTAAGTACAAACTTTTTATGATCAAGTAAATAAAGACTGCGTAATAGTTTGCATAATGAGATCATGCTTTTTTCTTCATACGGCAACTTCATGGAATCTAGTAAAAATCTTTTTTCAGTGTAGGCGAACAGTGGTGAGTGATTAGCGGAATGCAATTTCAAAGTGGACAAAAAATATTTAAATTTTGGCTACCAAATCCTTAATTAAGAAAAAGATGGATGAATGTCGAATTTCATCTCAGCATAAAGCTTAAATTATGGACTTCAACCTGATAAGCACCATTAACGTATGTAACTGCTTCAAAATAACCTTGAAAATTTTCTGTTTTTGTGGCTTATCTTAAAAACGTGAGCTTCAATAAGCTTTAATAAATGACTTTGACAAAATTAGAAGTGAAACATAAAAATAAATTAGCATTGGAAAATTAATCTCGGAATCTCTGCGTTTGAAAATACAAGTCATTTGGATCAATTCGTCACAGTCAAAGAACAATCAGTGTACAACTGTTTTATGCATCAGTACTTTGTTCCCAGGCTCTCTTCTCACCATTGCTCATGTCAAGATGCGTTTTAGTTTTATGTCATCTTCAAATGGCAGCCTCAGGTGAAATCATCCGTCATCATTCAAATTCGTGGGTATTGCCCAAACATACCTACCTACCATTCGGATTCAATTCTGTCTACCTCAAGTTACAAGTATACATGGTAAGGTTATTGAGGCTTGATATTACAATTTCACGTTATAAAAGGAAAGTGAAAGATCTTTTTTCAAAAGAGCTGTGCAAAATTGCATTTACCCATGTGATTTAATAAATTATAGCAAAAACTTTATTCGATTAAACAATGTTGCATGCATAACCCTGTATTCCAGATTGTTAACTCTTGAGTTGTGAAAAAAGTATAAATACAGCCGTTCGTAAACCACTTCAAACTGGAACTCAATACGAATTTTTGCTAGTGAAGGTGACTTTCAGTTTAACAACTTGGGTAATTTGTCACGGCAGTCAACAATGGTGTGACGCTACTACCACGTAGGCAGGATATGATATTATTACAATTTTATTATTTGATTGTTCTCGAGTAATTTCAGCTAATCACCACCATCTGGAGTTTTAAAAATATTTTTTTTAGGTTCACGGAGTTTCTGAGAATAAACTCATGGCTTCATAAGTCCGTTTTGTGACATCAAAAATATTACAACACGTACATAATTGGTATTCCCTCTGACTGCGTTTCATATTTTGTCTAATTTATTTTTCTGCTTTTTTTGTATATCAAGAATAATGTTTCACTCTTCAAGATGTAGTTGTAGGCATTCAATAGCTGAATAATTTTGTGTGAAAATTTACGACCAACATATCAACCGTCAAAAAATGTCTTCATAATTGATGGTACAATTTACTACCCCTAATATAGTATTTACACAATTACATGAGCATTACAATTAGATACATGAGCATAATTGCTGTAACTAATCTTAAACCAGAATTTAAAATGCTCTTCTTAGATATTTGACGACGGTTGCAACAAGTATTATGGGTTGTTGTTGTATTTAGATAGTAATTTGTTAAAATTACAATGTCAAGTTTTTATTTCGGCCGCGCTACCAGCTTATGCATACAAAATTAAAATAAATATATGACACTCGGTGGTAGTTAGTAGCGGAGCAGTGGCAGACTAGATGAGCTCTGCAAAGTCATATTATGAATGATTTGACAATTAACAAACAAAATAGTGTACTTGGCCTTGCCCTTAACATGGAGGTTACAAGGGTTGAGGCAGCAGTAAAGTATGGAGATTATTACATAAAGTCTTTATATTTTATTAAAACAATATAACTAATTCATTGTTAAGACAAAAATGGCCTTGTCTGACGTTAATTTAATTTATTATAACTTCCAAGCACCTTATTAAAAGGTGCGCACAAGATTGAGCTAAAACAGACAAATTGGTAGCTAAATTATTGATGCAATATCTATTCTGTCCGACACTGCACCCACTATCAACTATTAAAATGCGGACTTGAGTGTGGTCAATGCTAAAATAATAAGAGTAGAGATGAGAAATACAATGAAAAAAAAAACAATGTGCTGATAAATAGTGCACCGGATGAAGAAGTATAAACTAATTTACCAAAAGAGTTATGAAAATTGACCTAGACGCAGCCCTGAACGCCCTTTCATTGCTATGTGTTAATTCTGGATGGCAATGCAAATCATTCAGAAGTTCATAAAATATTTGTAAATTTGATAAAGTAAGAAATGACTTGACTTGACATAATAGGACTTCAGCAAAATAACCAATGAATTTGCTGTTATCTTGTCAAATTTAGGACCTATTTGAATCACTCTTGTTGGGTAAAATGTGTTCCTTGATTAAACATTCCTAACAATTAAAACAGCATTTATTTGACGAACAGTTAGTATTCTAAAGAATGATTGTGTAACATGCTGCAAATAACGATATCAGATCATAATTTAATGCTTACATAGATTTGATAAAATTTTCCCCAAAACGTATAGTAATGTAGGTATTTATACGGCATTAGTAATTCGTAGAGATCAGGAAAAGTATATGCAAGGTTGGTGGTCTGTGGCTGTTGCCTACAAATCAATCATACATTTAGTTAACTAAACTAGTCACACCTACTCCTCGATACCTTCATTATCATATCTCCAATGCAATACAATGACCCACCAAAATCGAGTTTAAAATTTCGAATCGCATTCAGAAAATAAGCAAAATTCCGGGTCCATTAGAGATCTCCGAGCAGTCCATAATACAACATTATGTCCTTAATTTTAACACATTAAATCGGTATAATATTTAATATTGTCATGTTTCTATAAGTAGGTACTGGTAAGTTTCGCATTTCTGAGTTGTGGTTGGTACATACACTATAGTTGTACTGTCAATTAAATTGAAAATATGTACTCCAATCCGTTATCATAAATTGGGATGGATAAATCCGCTATAATTTTTCCAACACATTGCGTGAGTTGCAACTAAACACAAAAATATTCGTTCTTTAAGTTTTGCGTTTGTGGGTGATGCATGTTTATGTAATAATCATAAGCAAGTTTCTGCTTAAAATATTATGCTGATCAAGATTTTCTAATAGCATTTCATGCTACATTGCATTATTATGAGTATTATAGTGTAGTGGTTTCTATTAGATGAACTGACTGACTGTCCTGTTACTTTGATTGTCAATTTAAACTGCATTAAAACGGATCATGCAATCGAAGGAAAATAATGGCAACTTAAAGGACATGCAAATGTGAATCTTCAAAGCTAATCTAACATGTACCGCAACGATGAAATTAAAGCAGAAGAAACATGTTATTACTACAATAGAGCAGATCATTAGGTCGTAGGGTTGGTCGAAAGAGTATAGAGATACACCTAATAATTAACTGAAGTTATAATAAGCTTTGTCTAGTCACTAGTCAATGCAAGATAGTTTGTAAAATGCAAATAATACGATGAAGACAGCTATGTAGTGTGCAATTCTGAAAGTTTATAACAGTGACCGATAAACGCAAAATACGTTTTCAAAGATAAGTGTATTTTTCGGCTTTCCTGACCTTCGAACTTGAGAGTTTCGGAAATTTAAAAGCAAAAATACAAAACTTTCACTTTGAAACTTGTCGTTGGCTTTACATGGATTGTTAAGCCAAAGATAACCGATAAATGAAAGACTTTGCAGAAAACACGAATTACAGAATCATTGAGTAGAAATTTGTACGTGCTCTGCCGAAAGTAAATTGGATTTGTATAGCTCGTTTTCTTGAAACTCCCATCAGAAGGCTTCGCTTACCTTTTCAATGTGGGGTGGACGAACTTCACATATCCGGAAGGTAGGAAAATCTTGATATTTGTGAGAGCTCATCATATTTTGAGAGCCAGTTTGCCCATGTGCTAAATTCAAGGTTGATGTGTAATGATGATATGGTGAATGATGGAATGAATGACTACTACCACCATTATTCCCAACTCCCGAGCTTCGTGAGTTTGGTACGAGTCTGACATCCGGTCGACCAAAATGACTGTATGGATTTCTGAAAAGTCCACCTCTGCTTCGTCCACGCTCTTGTACCAGTGCAAGGGATTCATCCAAGGCCAAAGTATGCAATTGTCGGGTCAACTCTTCCTCAAATCGACCGATTGTCACACTAATCATAAAACACAAAACATCCCAAACTCCTGTAGACATAATCTTTTTTTACATTTTATATTTTGCTGCTTAAAATTGCACATAAAAGCTGCAAAGTTACAAAGAAATGTTCATATGATTGAAAAATAGTTTGCTAAAAACAAGTGAAGAGAATGATTGATGCAAAAATTTGTAAGAAGAAGGAAGCGCAAGAGTTTTTCAGTTTTATTATTCATTAAAGTGTACAATGGATCAACTTACTTGGCAGACTGATATTCTTCAACATACGCATCAAATACCCATCGTGCACCTCTGTGTATCACCCACAAAAACGCTATGTTTCTTACGGTTTCCTTGTACGACTGTGGATGACTTCCAGTTTCAGTCAAATTTTTCAACACGGCTGCAGTTCGATAGTTCATCCGCAGAAACTGTGTTCTATTGATGGGATAACAGTCCGGCATTCTGAAAAATGAGTTCAAATAAGAAAAAATGTTGAATATAATATCTACATCTTTAACTCAAATATACAAAAACTCTTTAAAAAATTGCTGTGTTGTGTTCCGTCCTTTCCGTTCATATGTTACATACTTATTATAGTCTTTTACATATACTTATTCTGGTCATACGTAAAAAGAAAATGGATTTCATCTTGATTTCTCTCTCATTCAAAGCCCTTGATATTATTGATCATTTGATAATTCTTTGATTGTTTAAATCAATTTTAATCATAAAGTAATATACATACCTATATATATCTATCAAAAATAATTACGTTAAAAGATATGGTAGGTATATATTCTCAAGTACTTAACATTTTCCTCAAATGTCTCTAGTGAAACCATCCATTGAGGGGACTCAACAAGGTACGACGCATTGAATTTCATGAAAAACCCCATTCTAAATTGCAAAGCTTTGCCCATGGCTTTAGTATACATTCATTAATATATCGTATTTCACATTAATTTGACCATTATATGAATGGTAAGCCGTAATATTATACTAACTCGTTTTGTCACGTCTTACATAAACATAATATAATATTCGCTACAAATGTTTTCTTTTACTATACTAGAACAAAACTGGAGAAAATCTTTGGTATGCATTACAGAGTCACTGAAAAATTTATCAAATAAAAAATAAAATTCTTTGATTGAAAGAAAATAAAACACTGGGTAAATTGTTTTGAAATAAACATTGTGATTTACTTTTGGCATATTCTAAGATTTTCAGCCGCATCATTTTCAAGTAAAGGAGAAATGTTGACATGTTTGTTGTTTCAGATTTTATTGTAACGATGTAAATTAGGCTGACTTATAGTAACAAATTCAGCAAAACTTGCATGTGTATTATACATAGCTAGTCATTTGGCAAAATGAATGAAGATTTCTATTGAACAAACTATTTGTATATTGCATACGTTGACAGAGCGATCATGAACTTGACCTGACATTGCTGACTATGAATTATTTAACATAAAAAGAAAACGTCAAAGAATACTCAAATCAAACCATAACACCATAACATAATATTCATTACAGAATTGATGTAATAATCAATAATCATTCACTAGTGTGTTTAATTGTAATAAATTTCCTATATTTTGGATATGAATGTGGTTGAGCGTGTAATGTACAGCGTCTTCCCAATATGCATAATCAATGACCCACGGGCTTGCTCATACGAACAATGCATTGTGCTGTGAGTCGAGTGTTGCGACTTTGCAACTATTTTTTATGCATGCACGCATAATGCACACACAGAAATATTTAGCGGAAATAGAAATAAAAAAGTGCAGAGGTACATTGGTGCATACCTACGTAAGAACTCATGTGTGTCGAGTCGAGTGATGCATATTAAGAGACACAAACGACCAAATTGCAACATGAGTATATCCTACCAAAACGCTTAGCAAGTTGAGTGTTAGACATGGCTTTTGATTTTGACTATAGAAGTCAAGGGCGCTGCAGCCACAACCGTGAGTCGATGTGCAGAACTGTTTAGAAAATGCAATATGCAAGAAAAATGCAGTTTCCCGACCACTTACAATGCATGGTTCCTCTGTTTTACTCCCACCACACAAAATCATCTTGCCTAATCGTCGTTTTTAGCCTAAAAAATCGAAAAATCTAGCATAAAAACTGTGTGTATCTCTTTAGAAAATTATAATGAGTGGTCAATTTGATGCACCCATGAAAAACCAAAAAACCCAGCATCTCCTTTGAACTTCAATTTTCTTCAAAATTATTCATGTCACGAGTGTATTATATTGCACTAGCGATTTCTCCTAAAAATTTAACCTTATGGCTATCGTCAATGGGGAATTGTATTTTTCCTCTAACAAATTATTAGTATACTTGATTTTTTTTACAATTACAGGTCTCTTTCATCAAGAAAATTTTCCTTAGATAATGACTCTGCTTGATTATTACAATAATAGAAGCTAATATGTGCAGTAGACTGTAAGAATTTATTCAAAATTTGTAACATGATAACTGATATATATTGGTCGATAGCAAAAAAAAAAAACTTACACACAACAATCCAGTTTTGGTCCTATAATGACGCTTTTCCATCCTGAATCTCGGGCCACTTTTGCAACTGAGCATACATAATCTGCCCCATTCTGGAAAGGGTTTGACTCATCTTCATCAGGATTTCCAACTATAACCCATTTCGCCGTTGATACAGCCGGGAGTAAGCTAGCAGCATGTCTATAAAATTAAGTAAAAAACACCAACATTAGAACTGAAGGGACATAATAATTTTTGTTTCAAAGAGTGTTGTTACAAAGCAGACCGAAATAATTATGGTTTTTTCCTAAAAACACTTAACGAGGTACTTGAACACTTAAATTAGTTGTACATTCAAAGCTGAAGTCATGGTGGAATACTGGAATGCTTTGTTCGTCATTCACATTACATCGATCGGAAATTTTTCCATGTTTGTAAATTATGCTCCTATCACAAATCCAGTTTAAAAAAAGGCCCATTTCGTAAAATTTTAATAGAATGAATATTCATGGGGATTATCCTTAAGATCGTTCAGACGTAGGTGTAGACGTCATTAGATAATATTTCCCCCCGAAAATGTGTCCACAATTTACCCAGATAAGATCAACAATGTATCATCAAGGTACATAAACTATGAGCATAAAAGCACCAAATAGACTGGCTGTGACTGTGATACATATTTGTTACCAACGCAGGCGAGAACCAGTTTATTAAATGCTACAAAAAATCAATGCCCTTATCAATAAAAACAAAATAAAATTTGCATAATATACAACTCCCCTACCTGACCTACCACCCATACGGGCAAGCATGGCAAAATGAAAGGTTTTTCTACAAAAAACCCTGCATATTTCTAACCCGAAAAATCATTTTCTTGGTATGAATCATGTCATGTCTCTTATTGGTATTTGGTACTTGTGCAGTAAGTAAGAACGTGAACTAAGGCGTAAGGAGGGATTTCCAGTTAAGCAGTTTGTCTTCTTTCGACCGACCGGGAAACCGTAATCATATCAAATGATCGAGAAATGTACCTATGCAAAACACGTCATTGTCGTATTGGGTTTTGATTTAGCTAAGTGCATAGCCAAAAATTTTGTTTCTCATCTTTTCCTCCGCCACCTGTTACTTGTTACTCTCCGTGGTTCTTCCCCAAACAATCGTGACCATCTTCGTGCACAAAAAATGACTCATTCACCACACCACAACATCATGATCGAGCCTGTTGAGCAAGATCAGTTCTTCATTCATGAGGTTCACGATTCAACTTTTGAACGATAATAAGTAAGAGCATGGAGTCGACAAGTACATTGAAAAAAGCTGTCAAAGCATGCACCAATATTCCCAGAAGTGATCAGAAAGTTTAACTTGTACGTATACCGCTCCTGTGCTTTGCAAGTCTACATTCTCCCAAAAATCCCAAATTCCACCCGAAGCTATGAAATAATTGCTTTCAGTGGATGATAATGTTCAACACATAGTTTAAGTTCACACTTGTCATAAGTACATTCATTAGTTCGACTTTTTTATGCTTCCTACAGAAAGCTTAGAGATTCCCTGCGTATTTCATTTAGAAAATGATGGCAATCTGCAGGCCAATGTCAAGATATAAGGGAAAAAATCAGGAATTAAGTCGGATGTAACGTTTTTCTCAAGAAAAGAGCTAATCATTTGGAACACATTCTAATCTCATTAAATAGAAAATGTGTATTAAACTTTTTATATGAATGAATAGCTCGTGGTCATAATTCATTATTTATGATTCATTAAGTGTACGAACGAGGTAATGAGAAATAAAATTTGTCATTACTTTTCAGATATATGATCGTAGAAAATTAAAATTTAATTTATTGTTTTGGCTACTTTTTTGAGTGAAGTTTGTTGCGAAAAAGACAAAAAAAGATGTAGGAAATTACTGGTCCCAATTGTCTTGTTCCTGGACATCAACATATTCAAGCTGACATACATGTGGAGACGGATGTCAGCGATCCAACAATTTATCGTCTGCAGATCAGATTCTATACTATCTATTCCTCACAAGCCCTGTCCGCGTTACATAAAAAGTGATGCTGCCGTATAATTTTAGTTTAAAAAATCTTTCATTTCATCAGAATTGCAAAAATATGAATGCGTATAAATATGGAAAACAAAAATCCACACTAATATACCAAACCGGTTAATTTGCTTTTCTGTGCCAAGTGTCAATGAAATATGTCAGAAAGCCTTAGCCAGTTAAAAATTTGTAAACATGATACTAATTCTTGCGTTTGTGACAACTTTCGTTTTGAGATATATGACTAATTCATAGCAGCTAATGCGTCAAAAAAATCGATAAAAATATATTTACTATATCAGATCTACAAATCAATTGCGTCCACTTTGTGGCATTCTACCATGATAATCCGTTCTTAATTTTATAACGTGTAAGACATGAATGGGCCTTATTTTTTCTTTCTTGCCGAAAAATTCATGAACATTTATTTTATATCGGTTATTAGCTAGAAATTTTTGCTGGTTCGGTAAGTTCAAACTAGTAAAATAATAGGTGTTGATAACCGCTCAAGGACAAATCTTTTGAAAAGTTTCGCAATGCATAATGTGTTTTACAAATGCATTCAAATTTGGTTTATCTAGATATTAAATATAAGCATACACGTACAGCGTACCACACACCGATTCTTCTGTGCATCATACAATTCTCGACTTGGTAGAGTTGTCCAAAACGACATATTGTGCCATCATCCTTATCACACGCTATAACATTAATTTTTTCACCAAAGTAAATATGACTCCTCGATTTTTTGTACTACCGATTTATCGCTGAAAGGGATGCTTGATTCTCACTCTAGAGTCCGCGACTTTAGAATGGTAAAACTTAAAATTTAAACTTATGATCATGAATTTCAAAATGTTTTGTAATTTGCGCTTGGTCCATTGCAAAAAAGCGAATGAAGTCCCACACAAAGGCGGTATTTGAACAAAGCTTATTTCTTTACTGTGCTAATTTGTGGCTGCAGGAATGGTAATAAAAACAGATAAACGAATATGCACCTGTCCACTGCAGTGCAATTATAAATTAGAAGTGGTCCCTTATGCTTGCTGAAGGCCAAAATTAGCATATTTATTGTATACATATTATAGGTAGGTTATAACCCTTGTCTGGTTTTATGACGTCCCCTCTAGACTAATTATATTCATATTTTGCACGTTGTTCTTTCTTACCAGCTTGGAGCTCTTGCCTTTCTGAAAAGTCATCATGGCTTTATGGTATTTAAGATTCAAGTAAACGTGGTAAACGATGCGAAGCGGCTTTCATACTTTTACCTTACGAACACCCTGTGTAGCATACATAAACATAAAAAACTTTCTCGCGAATTGTTCTTTTTGAATTAAGCGTCTTCTTGAGAGAAAGAAGCATTCTTCTCACGATCAGCACACACAACACAAAGGAGCTGAGTCAACCATGAAAAGTAAGAGTGAGTGGGTGGCACCGAAGAATTTGAGTTTGGAAGCTTGTACAAGGTTCTGTATACTCTTTCTGAACGTTTAGTTAACTATTGGTACTTGCTGATCCAACTTTTTTCTTTGTTTGCGACGGTCAAGAGGACTACCTTTTGTCTTTTTGGCAGAAGCAATAAAAAGTTAAAGTGAGAACAACTTTTTAGTGAACTACTGGACATCACAGTTTTATAAGCTGAGGAACTTATAGATAATGACAATGTCTGGATAATCAGAAAAAAAAAAAATGCTTATTACGTCAAAACTTCAAGAAATCAATACATAATACTGTATGCATTGTATGGGTTTTCTTCCTGTGTGTTGTTATTGCGTACTTAATATGATTCGAAATATGAGCGAATTTCGATTCACAACCACACAATTCAAAAAGGACTGAGAGATTGTGAGGCTGCATGATTCAACATTAAGGTACCTCTTCTACCTAACAAAGATTTGGCTCAGCTTTGGTAGCAAGCATAAACTTTTAGCTTAGCATTTAGGAAGTTGATATGATGTAATAAAATAAATTCAAAGAAAAACCTACTGACTGGCTTTTTTCTAACTTTGGCTTACTGAAGTTTAGTTGTTGGTGAGGGGCCTAACCTTGAAAGTCCCCTGCTCAAACAATAAAGTTCAGGCCAAGATGTTTTTTACTTGTCAAGACGAATGATATCAATAAATAGCAGAACACAATGGGAAACAAAAATTATGTTTGTACTTCTTGCAGTACTCTTAAACGAAGGAGAATGCAAAAATTTTGACTGAAAACACAACTGGTGAATGCATGCAGTTGTTTAGGCAAACTTGCTAATAAATATCTATGATTTATAAAACTCAGCTACAATATTCTGTACCGTATTAAATCGATTCATATAAATAGGACTGGAATATCAGTTCAGCGAAAAGCAAAAAAGCCCAGAGTTTGATGCTATTGTTGTTAATTTATACTGTTGACTGTGTTGACCATAAAACAAAGATAAATAAGTTTATAGGAAATCCAAGAGTTTTAATTACTTTTAAAAACAATAGTGTAGCATATTAAGCCCATTCTGTGCCGATAGCACGTACATGCACTTCAGTGTAAAATGCTTAACGAAGCATTTGTTAAGAAACTCAATGAAAGCGGACTTGCCTATTTAAAACCAAATGCGGAATATCATGCAAAAAGATCTACTTAATGAGACAAATGAATTCAGTTAGTTTCCGTACCGTACCAATAGCTTAGCTTAACTTGTTAATGATTCCTAGCACCAAGCTAATAATGTACATGCAGCAAGCGAAGAACAAGAAAGTCAAAATCACAAGTTGCAAAACTCTAATAATGAGAATGACAGTGCATGAAAGTGAAGTTCTTTCTGCCTAATGGACTCGACGTGATCTTCATTCCAACAAGCCTACTTTTTTGTTGTGTATCATCACTTGCCCAGAGTAAAGAGGATTGCACCAACTTCCCTGTCTCATATTGTGCTCACATTCACAAGTCACACACAGGATTGCACATCCACATATTGTTCATTCTGTCCTTTGTCCCTAAAATTCATTTCATGGGTTGGTTTGTGCAAGCAAATACAGACAGAAGCAGAAATTAGTGAGCATAATTTTGTTCTTTTCATACAACAATAAAAATAAAAATATGGTGGTGGTACTGGTACTTGCAACTTGTCAGTCACAAAGCTTGGCTTTGCGATTTACATACAGTCATTTTCAATCGTCACTCGTCACCCTTTCGTATTGTCGGCTCATGATTTTATCACCGGTTTCACAGATAGGTAATGATGATAATGAAATCGAAACAATAAAAGTAAGCCCATTAGCATTAAAGATATGTCATGCTAGTCTACCATCATTATATTATCAAGAAAAAATGTCCCATGAACTGATTAATACAAATTAAGATTCTTTGCCAAATCAAATTACAACCAATAATAATATTAGCAAAGTTGTGATTTGTGCTCACACACTGTGAGCAATCTCGATTCCCACATAAGGGCTTCAATCAGGAGACATTTGGGTTCCGTATGCTATAATGCATGAAGCTATTATGGAAATGCAAATTTATTATCGTATTGCAATCTGCATTTTATGCATCCTTCCATTCGATACATGAGCAATAAATAATTTTTTGTGTCTAGTTTTCCATCATTAGAGTAACTTGTAGTTGCTAGTATAATTTTAGTTGCAACTAAACAATAGGAACTGTCGCATTTTAGTGATAGAAAACCTTGTGAATATACACATGAGTAGGTGGCGACACATTTTTAATCAATTTACGAATCTGCACGATAAAAAATGCTCCACATATAAACATCGAATTATAATAAATGCTAAATGCACAACATATCGCAATTTTCACAAATGACTACAGAATTCAATGAATTGTTCGGTACAACAGAAGCTAATTTGTATGTCCTTCCGCTCCCATTAAATTTTAAATGACGGTTTATTTTAATACATAGACATACTCCTACGCTTGATTAAAACTTTTTATGCGTATTGCATTCCCCCAAATCAGGCACAAAATACTAACAAAGACACTGACTTGCATCGCATTATCAAAGTACTAATGTGTATCTTCAACGATAGAAGCTACCGGAACTGGCATAGGGTTACGAATATTCGCTCCTTTTGTTGTGCTTATGTACATAGGTAGGTTTATATAGTTTTTGTCAACGTATGTAAAATAAAAATTGAATCAAACATGAGAGCATACTGCAGCCATTTTGCTTGGTCTTATTTGGTGCACATTAAATATACACCAAAAAATTAAATATTGATTCGCTCATTTTGTGAGTACCGATATGGAACAATAGCACAAATGAATTTACTTTTACTTCATTTTCAACTAAAGCTGCACTTTTCATTCATCGTTTTTATCAAGCATTTGGTACATGCTGCATGTAGTTTCTTCCAGACCACAGAAAACAGAAAGGAAGGAAGAATAATGCTTATATGAACAAAACTGGATCGATGCCCTTCCTAGTATTCCAACTTTTGAAATAGAAATGTACTAGAAGAAAGTTGTAGCTATACACAGATATTTTTATACGAAAGTCGATCGCTAGTTATCACATCTCTTGTATCTAAGCGTCATATATTGCTTGTTGATATCAGATATTGTTTTTTGCTTGGACTTAACCGTAAGTCCCAGTATGGTAATATAACGTTGTGGGCTTGTAAGCTGTTATATATTTTGGTTTAAAAGTGTTGGTTCACTTCGTCATGCTATGCTGTGTAAGGCCAAGAAAATAGTGAGTAGGTAGGTAACAGAAAGAAAACAATGGGTTTATACCATTTTGCTGTGTGATAGCAATGGAGTAAGAAAATATAACGAAACGAAGTGGTAGCAGGTTGACTGACTCAACTCCTGAGTCTTAGTCTTGAGTTACAACTAGGAAATTAAGCCTGGGATTTCGTCTCATCTTGAAAACTCAATTACATACCTATTTTCATCACATGAACTATCTTGCTTGGAATGTGCTCTTTATGATGGGTTAGAACAATTCCTGATTCTCTTTGTTCTCTTTGAACTTCAAGGATATAAGGATATACGCTACATTTTAAGTTAAAAATATGCATGACCATAGCTTGTTGAAATTCTTTTACAAAGATGGGTGAGCATAGTCATAATGGCATTACACATTACCTTTAATTTGCAGGAACGTTTCAACAATCAAATATGTAATTATTTTCATTGCATTACATATTGCACACAATCATTTCTTGCCGATTTGCACAATTTCCCACGCACAATGTTCCACCATCATCATTAGCCAAACAATACGAATATTGTGGAGAGGTGGCTATTAAGCTGAAGATTAATTTTTTAAATTCCAGATCTATTTTTCTTCTTTGGTTTATATCAGTGTAAGATATCAAAGAAGACAAAAGAATGATACGGTATTTTTTAATAAAGGATTCTTTTGAGGACACGTGGTATTTGCCTGCTCCAGGAATTTCACAACAGGAATTTGCTCGACGCTGCCTCTATTTGTACGCTTACATCACTTGAATTGCTTGTTTCTTGTTTTTGTAACAAAACAGTAAAAATGCACAGCATCGTAATATGCGTAATATAGACCGTGGGAATCAGAATGCTGTTACAGACTCAGAAATGCTTTCATCTCATCACCTGAAAAATAACAATTGTATGTGTTCAGATCATGTCTCTGTAACAGGAGTACACTTCAGAGTTCAAAGGGCGATTGGTATTTGCCAACTGTGATATCTGTGATGATATATAATTCAATACGATAACCCTATGATGCTCCGTAAAATTAATTAGCAACTTATTTTAGATTCTTATTTCAAGTTTTGTCTGCATAAACATCCCATTAGGAAGCTAAAAACTGGTTTCAATAATTCATCAACAAGTCTCTGAGGGTATCTTTGTGTGTGTATGATGATGAGCATACAAGTATTTGTAAAAATTAGCTAATTCTAAAAACGACGAAGAATTTAAGTATTCATGGTCAATATGGTCATACAAGCAATTCTTATGGTAGGCAACTGGACTGCAACATCAATTCGATGACTTTAACATGAGTATGGAACTCCCGTCACCAGCGTAAATACCTACTAAACGTCTGCAGTCAGTTACACGCAACTGTATTAAAATGTATGGAAGTCGTATGGCATATATGGTTAGCATTATATTCAGGTGGAATGTGGAATGCACTGTTTTTGTTTGTTAGTATAAATTGTAATTTATGACTTGGTCTAAGTTATTTATGGAAACATACATAGCTTACCCTTGGAGCCAGCAGTACCACCATCACCCCAACTATCAAAGCAGGTACGGCATCTATATCAAAGTTTTTACTGCAACTTATGATGATTCATATGATGATAATGCTTGTACTACACGCATGACTGGAGGAAAAAGTAACCACGAAGTAAAAAAATAGGGAAGTGGTATGGATAAGTGCATCATGATTTTTCTTCTTAAAGAGGTTCTGACAAGATTTTTGACAACGCGATTACGCGAAAAATAACACTCGTTTATTAATAATATCGGGTTTATGAGAACCTTGAGTTGAACGGATGATGATAAAAATTAATGTTTGCAAGTGATGAAATGGCGCCGTCTTGTCTCCACCAGTATCATTACATTCATCTTATAGCATTTTAAAATGGTCTGTTAAAGTATGGAGCCCAGACAAACAAGAAAACCATGTTGCAATGTCAGTATGGAGCTTTTTCTTTGAGAACTTAAGTCACCATAACTTAGGTTAAGCATTTGTATAAATCTCTTTGATTAAAACCCATCCTTTGAGCATCATGTGCATTACAAATATTAAATACACATAATGATAATATTGCGTTTTGCTTTGTGCATATCATGATCGATACATCAAAGATTAACTTTCTTACAGTAATTGTGACAACAGATGGTGACTGAAGCACGAATATCGCAATGTCATGTTAATTGTAATGAGATATAAATCAAAAATGTTTTCTGTAATTTTTCTATTAGGATTTTGCTTAACCATTCACAATGCAACATTCTTATCGGTAAAAAACATGTATGTGTATGTGTAATTGATACAGTTATTGCTTGTACTAGGAAGAAGTCATTTTTAGCTCTGTTAATGCAGAGACAATGGTTTGTGTTCATTACCACGCAGAATTTGGATTAGTAAAACTCTCAAGTAGGGTAACAAGTCTCAGCCATCAGCCATATTGTTGCACTAAATTGGAGACAACAAAAATCAACTCAGCAGATGATAAAAAGGATGCTTGCTGTTCACATTGATATTTCTATGCGGAGATCAAAAAGTGTGCAGAGATAATAACCTTGACAAACACACTAAATCAAAGGTTGATTCTTGAAATCAACATGCACAATGCAACTTTCGAGCAGTATAGATAAAGCATGATGGAATATATACGTATATAGTGAATCTTGTGGGAGGCTTAAAAATTACAAAGAGATACAATGTAAAGCTGATATCAACTAGACTTTAAGAGTGACAACTTACGATATAGACTACTATATAATGATCGATTAATCTAGTCTGCAGGATACTCCTTACCACTTATGCAAATATTTGTATTTCCAAGAAATGAAGCCTGAACTTTGAGTTACACGTAACACATATAATAGTTTTAACTAGTAGGTATGCAAATTTGTGATAAAAATGTATATTATGTAGCTAGTCAATTTTATTAAGAATTGCATCGTTTTTTATGTACAGAGTAAGTTAAATCGTTATATTGTTACTCTTATTAGTCACTCACAGAAAGTCAAATCCAAGATTTGCCACATAATTTTAAGAACAACGGTCGATTTCAAATAACCTTGTATAAAATTTAGGTACATGTATTATGAAATATGCGTGACTGTATCAGCTAATATTTTGTGTTTTTATGATTTGCTTTCATTAAAGAAGTACTTGTTCAAAAATATATAAAAGTCCACAAGTTCAATATATCATAGTATCACGACGGAATATGTATGTAACTTAAAATTACCTACGACACATTTAGAACAGTTTATTGTTCTCATAAACCTTACCTGATTCATATTCCTATGAATCGATCTATATGAACTATGTACAATATTATGAGTGAATTGATCTAAGCACTTTAAATTTGTAATTTCTGAGATACATTTGACATGAAGCAATTTTTTCAAATCGTCAATTTCAAAAGTAATACGAAAATGTCAATATGGCTGCATGAAAATAAGATTTTTGCCTTATTTTAATCAGAAAAACAGAAACTCAACTGCAAAAACTCGAACTACATAAATCGTATACCTGTATAAATGAACTTCATGAGACATCATATAATAGGTACACTATTTATAATTCTACAAATAACCGCCGACATAAGATGTAATACTCAGGATAAGAGATGTATGATTGGATCATATTTCTTCTATACTTTTAGTAAATACTTGCTTGATACGTGCGAAGGGATAAGAAATGAAATGTTAGATAATAGTATATAATAATGGAAGTTGGAAGATGCAAGCACGAAAAGCGCATTCACATCACATAAACATAAATCTCATACGCTTGACCTTGAAATGCATGAAGTAATAATAAGTGGTCGTATTATGGTAAAGAATGCAATGTTGTAACAAAGCAAATGATGCAACATACTTGCATTTGTTGATTTATCTAATTTTCCGGATCCTACTGCACACAATTTACAAGTAAACAATGATACTTTTCAATGAATTGTGTATTAATTTGATTAGTGGCAATATACTACCCACCCACATACTATGCAAATATTTGAAAACAAGCCCAAAACGAAGCAAAAATAAATTATGATAGATCAGTCCAAAAGTTTTCTTTTCCAAGAGTCTTTGAATGCCCCGCTACAATATTTATTTTACCGACGACTAAACACAGAGATGGCTAGGGTCCATCATCAGCCCGAAGCACTTAAAATACGTAAACATAAAACCTTACAAAGTGAATGAACTCGAAAGCATTTATCATCAGTCTGTGTCATTTAATAAAAAAGAACAGCCCATCTACTCTGATGTGTTGAATTGTCAGGAAAGCATAATACAAGTACCTGTATTTTAGAAAAATGAGTGAAATGTGAAGTTAGAGCTAGTACTGCAGTTAGGAGAATTCAAAGAATCGAGCGAAACGAGTACAAGATACACATAATTTGTACTTCGCATTGCCGTCACAATTTAGGAATGGCATGTACCTATGAGCTTTTGAGCGTCCCATTTTTAAAATGAGATGATTAATTGAATGAACTCAAATGATCTCAAAACACAAAATGTGACCTTTAAAAAAATTTGATGCATTCTGCCCGATAGATATTTCGCAATCTTTCGACCAGCAAAAACGATTGAAAGTGTTGAGATTAAGAAAAAATTACATTTTTTGATGATTTTGTTTGCAACGTTCTGTTGACTGTTTTTGTTTATGCTACTGCATGTTTTCATGTGCCATATCATACGGAATCAAGAAAAATGCACAAGATGAGTTAACTCTTTGTTTGTCGTCTCTACAGTTTGATCTGACCATGATAATGATAAATAAGTAGCCACTGAAAATGATGAAAGTTATGCAACAGCTCATTCATGTGGGTATCTATCCATCTTTTTTTTGTCTTAGATCAATTAAGACAAGACACGAATAAAAGACCTCCACCACCTTCGCAACAGCTTTAACCACAAACTGCCATTATCATTGCAAACTGCAGCCAACTTAATGTTGAGCAGAACATCAGAAAACTGGCTAAATTTGTCTTTGATCTTCAATTTTGCAATCATAAATGATACATCACATTGCACCTCATTGTCAATGTCAAATTGCGAGATGAATGTCACATGTAACCTGGTAATGAGTCTGACCAAGTACAACAAAACCATGTACTCGCTCTCTCTCTCTTACATAGATCCAGATATTAGAAGGTAATTACAAAGTGATGCTGTCTGAATAGCCATGATATTAATCGCATTGGAGGGTATTCTTTCACCTTTTCAAACAAAACCATTGGAGTATGTGCGTGCGTTGACGAAATTATCAAAACAATAGTGACGATTTTATGAATATTTTAGTGCATGTTATTATTGCTTCGCAATTACTGCAGCACGGCAATTAATGCAATTTGCTGCAAGTTTTCAGATGATTTGATCTGGCAAAACAAAATACAACTTTCATTATTGCCTAAAGTAAGGGAGCTACTTTTATTTGATGATAAAGGCAATATACAATAATTGCTGATTGTCTTTTTATTATGGTGATGTTGTCCATTCACTTAATTTGTAATATTCGATCAAACCACTCAGTATTCCTTAACATTAACCCTGTCGGTACCCTTTTAAGTAATGTGATCACCGAACAACCTTATTTTGAAGGATAGAAGGGTACACTGTACCAATACATAAATCCAGAACCAGAGAGTGAGGGGAATTATCATGTAAATCACCGTAATGTTCGAGCCTGCCTAACATGACAAATTAAATAAATGGATATGACGTACAATTTGTAATAATTAAGATGAAGATCTTCCCTGCTCTTTTATACCATGTCTCAGAAGTAACTATATATGACATGAAGCATGCAAAATCAAATTTATACAACATACAACGATGTATGGCATTGATTCCTGAGTAGTTTCCAAAAAGTTGGCAAAATCTCAAAGTCAATGTCAAAGTAAATGTGACCAGCTCCTACATCCTAGTGGACAACATTTGAGCACAAGTGCTGCTAACAACTTTGTGATTTTCCGTGTACCCCAATGGTTTTTTCATTCATAAATTCTTTGAACTGTTTTCCAATGAATATTGACGATTTTTCAGCAATTTTACTTTTCATTGAAATAAACATCTGAATGTTTTAAAGCTAAACATTTTTTACCAATTTTCTCAAGATCATTGCTATGTACATGATTATTGCAGTTGAAGTTGGGAAGTGGCACTTATTGAAGCAAAAAAGGAGATTGAATTGATATTGAAGTTCAATAAACAAGATACTCATCCGAACGACCACCAATTCATTGTTTTTATTTGTTCGTTTTGCTTATGTATGAAAATGCAACCGAAACTAATGAAACCCACCCAGGCAAACTTGAATACTTCAATACTCTGTAACGAAGTACTTACTTGTGCATTTTACTTTTTTTATATTGTTATTGAGCACTTCTATATGTTTGCTTGCAGCAAATGACTACTATTGAGGTAATGTGCATATGCTCCCTATCATCCCTTCAGTGGTAAGATCGTTAACTTGCAAATTGTATAACGATAATGAACGAGTAAGGTACAATATCTGGCGTCGCTTTATTTTCACTGTCTTTTTGAATGACACGCAACCAACAACAGCACAAATACATGCGACACTGATGGTGGTTGTGGTGTGGTACTTTATGAATATTTAGTGCATATACGTGTTTTCAAAGTCATAAAAATATGATGAAGATCATTGTTAAAAAAGGATATACATACTCGCGTAAAATGCTATATTATGGTTTATTTGTTTATCCTTGCCTTTAATTTATCAGCCATGCACAATCAACAGCAGCAAAACGCGCTTGCTTTTGTGTACCAGTAGTAGAACATTATAATATAATGTATTCTGTTTTATTTTATTATAATGGCCAGTAAGATAAGGAGACCCTTAAGGCAACAGCTCGCATTTTTTTAAACTTTTAATATGTTCATTGGTCCTTTAAAAGAGTGAAATAAACTACAAAAATGACTGACAACTGCATAAAGTAATATAATATTTGTCTTTAAAAGAGTCGTCAAAACTGTATCAGATCCTTCCTGCCTTCGCGACTTCACAAGGGCGGAGCTGAGCAAAGTCAATGAGTTCGGTTATGAAAATTGTCAAAAAATGGTAAAATGGTATGAGTTATAGTGATATCAACATTGTAAAAGGGTCATTCTGCAAATGTTTAAACAGATGAATAAAAGTAATTAGGCAGACAAAAAGCATGCAAAAAATTGCAAGTAAGTATATTTAAGGTCAAAAGATCGATTGTTTTGGCGAAGTGTGCAACATACATTACATATACTTCAATATTCATAAAATTCGTTCGATGCAGGTGCAAAAAAATTGTGTCAAGTTTAGCTTGTTCCTCCCATGCTCCCATACTATGTCACTTATTCTTTTCCTAGTCGGTTTATGAACTTACATAATATTTCTTGCCTTGTAAGCGCGCAATATTGATTATGCCCTATATAATTTCTCACATTTCATCTGTCTTCCATCGTGAATTAAAAGGTTATGGTTGATTTTTGTGTTCCTATTTGTTATAAATAGGCTAGGCATTACGTCACTCCTAGAGCACGATGATAAAAGCAAGCACACAAGGATACTGCTTGCAGTAACATCTCTAAAAACTACCAGTTTTACACATTACGACAAGCCTTCTTGAGACTCAACTCTATTGCCAGGCAGTTAATCATTGGAAATCTAGAGCTAAAATAAATAAAAGATGTGGAGTGTCGTCTATATAGGTATTTGAGCTATATTCACGCTTAAAATATCTAGTCAGGTGTTAATATATGAGATCAATTACCACACAGTGGGTGGAAAGAAAATATTTTGTGTCGAAATTTAACTGTCAAGATTTTATTTTTATTATCGTTCATTCAATCTGGAATACAAAAGGACGTTTGTGTAATAACAATAATTATAATTACACTAAACTAAAATAGTATTTAACGTCTTTTATTAGTCAAAAATGCTGAGTCTTTCATCTCGCAAGTGGTTAGGGCAAGGCGAAGCTGTCCACACAACATCATGTGTTCTGGCATTTCATGGAGACGGCTCAATGCTCACAAAGAAGATGGCATCATAAATTATCATTCGTGGTCAGAAGATGCATTAAAATCGAGGTTTTTATATTACATTTCAATTTCAATAGGTTTTGGCTACTATTACGAAACTCACAGTCGAATTCATTTGTTTCTTTGTTAGAGAGATTAAATGGCTAAGAAGCTCGAGGGCCAAACGAAGATCAGAAGACAAATCAATAAAAATGTAATTTTTGATGCAATAATTTCAAGCATTAAAGTCCTAACGATGCTAAATGAACACAAAGCAAAGCCAATTTGTCTTCCGGTCCTATAATGTCAGATAAGAATTGCTGTGTACATCATAATCATAATAAAAAATATGATAACAATATTTACATAGGTACACGAGCGCATATTTATTACATGACTGATAACCGTACAATGTTTCTACGTGTACTTGGCACTGGCAATGGTGACCAAGTGATCATTGCCGATTCTCGTTTACTCAGCCACACACGTATTGCATATAAATAGGTTTTTAATAAGATCTTGCGAGCTATGGCACTTGAGACAGACGATTATTTCACTGTCTACATAAATACAACCGTGTAAGCAGCCACATGCTCACAGCAGCAAGTGTGGAACAATTCAAGAAGTTCAAGATGAGGGATGACAAGTTACATGCTATATTATTACAATTGTGCGTCTTACGCAAGCATGCATGCATGTATATTTGGATTTAGACGCTTGATTACCTCGAGTAAGCGGCGAGTTCCTTTGAAATGCCGGAATAGCTTACTAAAGTGCCAGATGACAATTGACACGAGTCATAGTCAGTCATTGTAAAGAAGATTGTAATACTCAAACAAAAAGTCATATTGGATTGATTTAACTAGTGATGACAGCATAAGCCCAAAATGGAAATAAAATTAACTGATATGTTTTATGCTTAGTCTCAACAAAAAAGAAGACACATGTCCGTGTATTTGTATGGTTTGCACATTGATACTGTGATAGTTGATACCTTTTTGTCGATTCATTCTTTCTCTTCTTTTGTCATGTTTAGGAGGAAGTGGTTTTTGGAAGATTTCATGTTTTACAATGTATGCTTTTCAAAATAGACCCGAGGTGAAGTAATGAATAAGAATAGATGTATATAAAAATGTTCTTTAGGTTTTCCTTGTATTTGAAATTTGAATACAAAGCTTAATATCGTAAAAATATAGGGAATAGGTATATTATTATTGTTGAGCAAAAAATGTCAACTAAAACAGTTTGGTGCGCATATAAATCTTTTTGATCATGAGTATGGAAGATGTTTTCAAGAAAGCTTTTAGCGCAAGGGCAAGACACATTTTTAATTTTTTGTAAACCTTTTAAAGACGAAGACGTTTTTAAGAAACAAAAATGATGGTGAACTTACAATGCGCATTGTTCAAACTTAGTCGCAAATAAATTATAAATTGAAAAACATTGTAATTTGAATGCTTCATACTTTTATTCTGACATATTTCAATACAATGTCGAATTCTTTTGTAGCATTGAACGGCCGAAGAAATCTACAAGACAAAAGTCTCATCATTTTCTTGTCGCCTGCGCCTGTAGAACTTGTAGAAGAATCCAAGTTCGTATTCAACATAGTGTATAATTCTTATTATGTCACTTTCGCTGTTTTTATACTCATAATTCATAACAATATTCAAGAACCATCTCAGGTGCCATATTCCGTTACCCTTAAAACGAAAGGCTCGGCAAACGAAGCTTAGATTTAAGTTTTAATGAAATATTATATAATTTCACACTTCACAGCATATTACATTGAGGGATTCAGTATAATGCTTGTGTCTAATATCAGAATACGACGAAGAGATCACTTCATGGTATCGTTCTGTCTACTCAAAATTAATCCTCCGAATATGCATGTATTTTGCATTATACATGTTTTGATGAGATGCCTGTTAAAATGACATCACGACGAGTGCCCACTTCCTTAGCAGTGATATCATGTTCTAATGTGTGTACATATTGAACAACGAGCACGGGTAATATGAATTCTAAAATCATCATGAATAATTATGAGAATTAATTTGTTCTTCATCACATCTCAATATATTGCTACTGCATGCAGTTGTAACGTAACAAATAAAAAATAGCATTAGCTTGAATAGTGCATCACGACGGAGCGCTGCACCTTACTGTTTAGCTCAAATGTTGTTTTTTCCATGACACGTGAACTCAATACTGACATAATGTAAGAGGTGTAGATATGAGTTTGTACACAATGACATAAAATTGCATCGCAGTGCACTAAAACACAATACGAAAAGTTTCCTAACCTTAGCTAACAAGAACAGCAAATAGCTAGCAAGGCCAACTTCAAAGACAGATACATGCAAGCTGCATAAAATGCTTACTGTACGAATACTAACAATGAAGTAGAGAAGTTCATCTCTAGAACTTTGCTCCTTTTTTATCTTGGGCTTTAGGCATTAAATGTTGGTTTTCATATTCATACTATACATTTGTATGTATTATGTAAACTTTTATAATGCTCGCGATACATCAGGTACAGCTACTGTTGGTGGCTTCCTAACGATTAAATTTATAACCGTTCACATATCAAAGAATTCAACCTCAGAGAATATTGTACTATCTAAAAGTCCAAGCAAACCATACTCTTATGTCTTAAAGACATAATTTGTGATCAAGTTATTTTGAAAATGTTCTTTTAAATATATATGGGCGTTTGATGTCTGTTTGGCTGGGCTTACAGTGCTATCAAGTTTTACTGTGTTGACAAATTAGGCTTTTGTGAGAGTTATTGTTAGCATCAACGTTGTATTTTCGGTAGCGACGAACACACCTTGTTATTTATCAATTTTAAAAGCAAATAATTCATTTATGTACAGCTTTTATCTTTATTGATGACCTGCTTAGATCAGGTCTTCAAAGATTTTAGCCTAGAAATTTTTTATTTGATCACAGTGAAAATTGAAATTGATTGATTGTCGGAGGTTACCACAGTTTGACGCAACGGATTATGACACGATCACACGTTCCTTACTTACGCAGCTACATAACAACTTAATGTATTTTTTTAAAAATTGAAGGTTGAATACATAAACTGCATATTATTGTGCTTTATTATAAATGAATGTCGTTTTGTATTTCGTATGCATCAAAACTTCATAACAAAAAAGAAATGCATTCAAACGAAACAAAGCACTTGATGCATAAGGCAAATCAAATATTATAGATTGATAGGCTTTGAAATTTTGTGACCACTACAAACTACATTCATTTATGACATGATTATTGACAACCACTCAGAAACTTCCTTGATTTCTGTACAATGTCGGATTGAAAAACACAACTTTACTTGCAATCTTTTCCTTTTGTTTTATGACAACCTGTTGAAGTTTCGTAAAAAGAGATACCAAACTCCAAGATTAAGTTCAACTTTACCTTGCACTAATTACGCACAGTATTACCAAATGTCAATATCATTGTCTCTAATCTTATGAAGTAATTCAGTAAGTGAAATCTAAATAAGGCTGACCTAGTTCAATTGAAACAAAAATAATTAAAAGATAATTCACAGTAACGTGGTTCAAGGCTAATATGAACGATAATTTATGATCTTTCACAATGCACAATGTCTCGTAGATTTAAAATAGAAAAAAGCCAGTCACGCGCTACATTTGACCTGAACGTTTTAAAACCATAATAATGTTTAGAAAAGTAATGCTAAATGATGTAGTAGAATAAATGTTAGTGAACAGTTAGTAGGAGCAGTGGGTTAATAGACTATTAGTATATATTCAGTATCTGATATTGAAGGATTATAATGTTGTTGCATTCCATATTCCATTCTTATACGAATTCTTTACTCCACACATATCTAATTAATTTAAATTTGTCACAACCACTAACATTCTTATTCTACTCGCAAATATAAAATTATGAAGCAAGAACGCCATGTTTACTTTCTCAGCTTAGTTTGTCAGTCTCTGAAGTAAAGCTCCTAATCTTCTTTATAGAAGGATGAGAGCACTAACAAGAAATCCTAATATAGATATGCACATCATGCTTCACGCTTACATCAGATTATTGCAAGAAAATGTAGTAACTAGAACACGAGATAAGACTGCACTACAGTGCAGCAATGCATGTGTACAAAGTGTATGATTCAACAAAAGGACTCAAGCATGGACTTTGTGCAAAGCAGTAAAACTTTACGTTCAACAACAGCAGATAAAGTAGGCATCCATTGTTTTCTTGCAGCTTTATTAAAATGTTTAAGCTAACCAGTAGCATCATCGTTTCACAAAATACTTGTTAGACATTCGTAATCGCACTGCATTGATCAACGACATGAGGATTCATAGTACAAGCTGAAGACCCTTAAATCCACACCTTCACAATTCAGTAGTGATAAACCTTGCCGTGTTCATTCACTGGGAAGGAGAAAATGAAAGCAAAACTTTATGATTAATGGCATTTGACAGCATATATACAGTTCTACTACCCCTATGACATCCACTAAGATACTATCTGCAGTTCGCCTTTCGATATCAGAAGGGTTGGGTGTTTCTCAATAATTATCCACGTTTTCACTATCCGTATTTTCTATTTGAGCTTCAAATAATATAATTATTTTTTTACAGCCAATTCAAATTATATATAAAGATGGTACGCAATAAATTACTTTAAATATCAGTTGAGACGGATGCATACATGTATTTTTTTGCATGTCCGCAAACACGAGACAATTCCAGATGTCATAATCGAAAAGCTTGTATTACCTTTACACGACGGTAATTCGAGTTTCAGATATAAGCAATGTGCTGATAGTAAATATCTTCAGCTCGTTTCTTCTCACTTTATCACAATTACTTCACACTACAAAACCTATATGCATACGCTTCACTTCATTTCACAAAGCAATCCCCTTTTACCACCGTATAACTTAAAATGGTAATAGTAGCGTATTCATTAAATCTATACTTGTCAATTTTTAACTTGAGTCAAGTGCACTGAAATTTAAATGGAAATCAAAATGAAACCAGTTAAGTGGAGAAACTACGCATAACGGGATTCCGGTTTTTTGTTTGTCTTGTGCACATTGTGACTCTTCCAACCGCCTGAGGCAATATTTGCAAACTTTGCAAAAAGAAAACATATGCCTAAAACTCTAATGTGGAGGCATATATCCAATACGCAGCTCATATAAATTGGTAAATAAGCTACTTTAGGCCAGTAATAAATTAGACTTGAAGGCTCTTCTTGCGTGTCATCGTCACATGATATTTGCAAGTGTATCAATAAGTGAATGGACTAGGTATGTATGTCTTTGCATTTACTTTGATGCAGTTGAATGCAATATGCAATCGTCCAACGCACAATTCAATTGTCTCCTATTAAATTATATTCATTTACCCATTCATCTTGCCATATTATGGTGTGTGTGGGTCTTTTATAATCATAGGATACACTTGTGGTTTATAGGTTTTTGACCAACTTACCGGTTAGTTATTGTCTAAACATACCATAATAGTGCAAAACAATGCAAAATGTCATTCATTTCACTGATAGGCTATGTGACTTATGAATAAAACCGTGCATGCGTGGTTGCATGCATGATCGATAGTAAAGTTTTTGTGCTTCTTACCGGTATAGGAAATTCGAAATTTCATTGAACGTAACTCGGTTAATCTCGTTTACCTTTCACAAGCTTTCATACGTTGAGCTGCACATATATCATAAGCCAATTTAAAGTTTGTCATTCTTTAATACGAAAACCCAGTCATAACTTTTTACTCAATTTGCATATTAATCATTTTTTTGCTAATTTCAATCTAAATATCGAAAGCAATCATGTATGTCTCCTCACATCTTAAAACCAAATTATCATGGTATTCGTGCGTACTTTCAGTAGTATTCTCTTATGTGCGACTAATGAAAATTACTGCGGTACAAACTCTCTAAGAGGAAGAACTAGATTTCTGATTTTGCACTTCCTTTCATTTGAACATGGACTTGCATAACCGAAGAGAGATCAACACATTTGTTACAGTTACGATCAAGCGTTTTAGCTTTGTACTTTGTACCATAAGCCCACAATAATTTAAGGGGTAATACAGCTATATATTACTATATTATTTAATAATTTAGCATAATATTTAATTGAGGAACTCGTCGCCTCTGCCACAATACGTATAAATAATACAAGAGAAAACAAATTGAAGAGAGAGAGAAACTATTTTAAAACATCGGGGGTGTTTATGCCTATGGATATAATATGGTACATAAAACTAAACTATTTGATATGAGGATTTTCTAAAAATATATAGGTAAGTGTTAAATTATAAGGTATCGTTATCACTGCTTGGTTGTAATTAGCTTTTGTTCGCGGCAATAATTGTGTCCGGCGACACTATTTCAATGCAAAGCTGCATAATATCATATTAAGCACATGCCTATATTATTATATACCCACTTGATTCACAAAGAACATAATAATAAGCCATTGGGTGGCTTCGTATGCTTTTGTTCTAACACATCTCAAATTTAGCATAATAATGACTTGTGTCAAATACACGTATTGTTGATGAATGGGACAAGAAATAAATCTGTTCTCAAGTACACCTCCTTTATGACTTTACAGACTGAGACTTTGCCTCCAAGTTTTGACGATCCGAAATGTAAGTTTGACCTAGTGCCCATCGTCTTATTACGTATTGGTGTGTTGTACAGTTAAAATTATTTCATTACCAGTCAGTTTGACGAATTACATTTACTACATTTTACTACACTGCTAATATATATGCATGCATGCACTCTTTATGTTAGCAATGGCTAGAAGAAATTATTGAAAGGAAAGCAATACAACGACTTGATGGCAATGCATTTTGAAAATTATACTACCAAATTTCTGCTTGCAAACATGTAGTAGGTAGAAGCGATCTTCAAAGTTGCACTTGATGCTCTAACTGCAGCCTTCAATAGCACAGAAGTTAGCCTTCTAAATCCCTAGTAAGAAGCAGAGACAGTACTTTAACATACTCGAAGACAAATTAAAATGAAATCGTTGTAATTATTATAAAGATAATTTTCATCACACTAGCGATCTTTTTGCTCATTAACAAACGATTATTATCTTTTTACTGTCACAGAACACAAGAATAGGTATACATCCTATTGAAATGCGGGAGGCCTGCCAGGCCTCTCTCCAACGTTGCTCTTCAAATTGGATTTGCACTGATAGCCACTACTACTGCACTGATTTGGATGCATCTTATTGTCAGTGATACATATACACACATCATTCATTCAATAACCGACCACAAGAAAACGTGAGAAAAGTTAGGATAAATTAAAAATTTAGCTTAGTAAATGGTTGTCAGAAGCATTTTGGTGGAATATGATAGTCAAAGTCCCCGGTGAGATTTTCAAGGTATGTCTCTTGGATTTGCAGTGAAGTTGAAATGCTAGGAACACTTCAGTAGGTATTCTGCTACATATTATTATTATAGTTAGCCCTAGCCCCTTTTACCTTGTGAAAAGGACAAGCGTTAACAGTCAGCATACTATATTCACACTGTAATAGAACAATAAAGATTACTTCATAATAAGATACCCATCGAAATAAAAATTTGAGCGTGTAAAAATAGCCTCGAGTTTTATCAGGAGTGGAAGCAGTGACCGCTACTAAAGGCATGTGGTTTGACGACCCTTGTAGTTAAACAATTCTAGAATATTCATAGTCCAACAATACTTTTGCTCATAAGCATACCTATCGCAAACAACATAATATAACGCAGTACTTGGAGGCTTGGAGGGCAAAAGACATGGGCAGTGGCAGGCACTAGCGCTTGAAGTATGAAGCAAAAATATTTATAATAATCTTGAATTTAAAAAAGACTAAAATTAAAATTGTTTCATCATCTTTAATTTTATACTAAATGCATGATACTATATACTATCCATAGTAAAGCACTAAACCCAATTCAATTAAACCTTTTGTGCTTGTAAAATATTCTGTACAAATTTTGAAAACTAAACGGTTGCAAATCTAATTCGAGGACCTGCGTACTTGTTCAAGGTAAACATAAAGTAGAAATTAATCGTTTCTACAAATCTTCAACGAAGCCCAGTAGGTACGCTAATCATCAGTAATAGAAAGGCATCAGTCAAAAAGATAAAGGGCAGTAACATCATTGATTTTCCATCTGCTCGCGAGTCTAAAGGATCAGCAATAAAATAATGCTTCTGATGGAGACTTTGACTTGAAGGCATGTTAGTTTTTTAAAAGTAATTAGGCATTCATAGTCTGTCATCATCAAAGTATTCAACATATTATCTATCAATCACAACTCTATCGTATTACGTATAACCGGCTTATTTACATTTCAACAAGCTATTCATTCATTTCATTCATATCATAAAACCGTATGTAATGCATTACCCATGGGTTATCGAAATGCGAAGGCAACTCTAAAACAATTATTAGGCTTGACATTAAGGTGTTATTGAAATTAAGAAATATGCAGTGAAATACTACTAAATAAATATTTATTTCTTCATGGAACGATGATGATCGTCCATGTCCACACATGCTGAAGTAAGCCCTTGTAAAAGTTTACCTTTTATGGGATCTTTACCTTTTGTTTCATATTTCCTGGTCAAATTACTCTGATCACATATATGACACTTAACCTTACTAGAGAAGCAAAGATATCTAAGTTAATGAACAGTAGCAACAGTGGTATGGTAGTTCACAGTTCACAGATGTACAGGCGTGTGTTAGCATATGGAAAAAATTAAAATGTAAACAGCTTTCATATTAATAAAGACAAAGACGAAATAGGCATTGTAGTCTTTTTAATTTGAGCTTTAACGAGCTGTCGTCAATCAATCAAACAGTCCATTCTAGGGTCATGAACGTGTACTTCAGACCGTTTCTGATTATATAATACAAAATATTGGTGAACCCAATGATACTTGAATATTCACATGTCATTCTTCTGTCGTTTTAGTTTTTGAGAACTAACATTTAAAATAATATCATCACGGAGAATGCCATTTAAAGAGATGAAGTTTATGAGCAGTTAACGAATCGCTTTGTATTGATGGCCTTTGCTGAAAATGATACATAGATATAAGAAGTTTGCATATGAATGGTTAATTATGATGAAATGATAATAAAAGTCAAAGTCACAATTTATTTGCAACGTTCACTCATCTTGAATGATGATAATGATATGTAGCAAGCAACTAGTCACATTTTTAATAAATCAAGGGTTCATTCTCTTGAAGAATTTTCGCCACATGCAATATTGCCACTTCATCAATTCATTACCAGATGTTGAAACGAGAATAGTTCAACCTCTCTGGAAAATTTTTGAAGTCTCGCCTTAAGTCATGTCATCTCACATGTCATGCCAATCTCTGTCATACACGGACTTTATGTTATGATGACCTCGAATTATCTTTATCATCATAAAATATAACACTAGCATCAAATAATTCAAATGCAAAGGCTACCTAAAGTGTACATTATAAATTGTACGTGTACATGTAGCTTGCGTGTACTAATTTCAAAGCATAGGTGGAAAATTTAAGTTGTGAGAGAATAAGCCTAGCATTTACATAATATGGAAAATATACATGTTATGGTACTAAATTATGCAAAGTTATAAATTGTGTGTGATACTTCAATATTTTAGGTGAGGTTGTCTCTTGATCATGTTTAAAGGTTATTCTCACAGTTAAAATCGGCGAGAAAAATTAACTTAATTTATGGCTACTGCTACACTTTCAGAGCATGCATATACTTAAAGAAAGATAATGTTCATAAAATGTGTTAGCCCTTTAAACTTCACTTTGGAGAATGTATCAATTTTGGGAGATAGCATGCATAGGTAAGTCTTGAGTGTCATGAGTCATAATATGTGTATGTAATATTTAAGTTAATGTCACATTATTTATCTTTTTTCAAAAAATGAGGACTGTGTCACGTTTGATGCAAGATGAGCACGCGCAACTACGTTCGACTTTAGCAGTTAACTGACGCGTAGGTGATAGATGATAAAACCACATATCGTGTCATGTAGTACTTCACCAAAATGAATTTAGCACACGCTCAGGCGCACGGCATACATTTAATGTCACTTAAATCCTGTGACTCATTTTGAGCCAGGCTCCAAATACAGATAGGCAGCAGGATGTATGTTTAATGTTTCTGGACATGAACGTGACAAGCTATTTCCAGAAATCAAATAAAGTTTTCAGTACACCAAACTTGTAGCCGGATGTAGTTTGATAACATAATTGTCCATTCATTAAATTAAATTTCGAATCTAAATTTTGACCATGTCCGGTTCATTTTGATGTTGAACCTTGTAAATTAAATTCGAAAAAAACTGATACAACCATTACGCAATGAAATAATTGTAAATTATAAAATGTGCATGTTAAAAATTTAAATGGAGATATATATATCATATATTGTACAGTTGTATTTATTTAAATGTAGCAATAAAAGAGTGTCCAAACGTTCTGGAAATTACACGACCTTCATGTGTGAGTCTATAATTTAGGTAAAATTATTGAGCGTATATAAGAACACAATACCATCAATTACTTGGTATGTAATAAAATCAATATCTCGAATTTGAGTCATCTCATTTCATGATGCATGCATTTCAATCTAGATTATTGCTACTTGCTTGTGTAATAAAGTCATTTAATTATACTATGCGCACCAGTAATGACTAACTTCAAATGGCAACGCTACACCTACAGCAATAATTTTAAAAGTAATATGTATGGAAATATTTTTAAAAAGCAGCAGCAGCAGCGGCTACACAAAGCTTTAATATAGGTAGCTGCTGGAAAGCAGACCGTTTAATTTTTTTAGTTTACTACATATACTCAAAAATCATATTAACTTTTATACTCTCATGATGATAATAAATAATAATGATAAGATCATGATCACTTTCGTCTATTGTTTCATGTTGGTTTCGAAGCATCATATTGAATAGAGCTAGTGCAAATTAGCTAGAGGGCTTTAAAATTTCTTGCCGGAGTCAGTCAGCCTGCCTACCTGTAACAATCGCTTCTGATTATTAGTGCTTTGCAAACTTGCATCGTGTTCACATTCTCTTCAATGATTTTTCTAATGGAATATAATTAATTTTGCGCAATCTTAAAATTGTCCATTCCTCATCAGATAAACGAATTCAACAAAACTGCATGCTTATTAGTTCCTGGGTCAATGAAATTTTAGCATTGATTTTCACATAAAAGTGCAATAATTGCAATAATTTATCGCGCTGTGAGATGTTAAAATTCTAAATTTTGCATTAGGAAATTTAATTTCGTTGGCTATATGCAGTACTGTGTGCTTGCAACTTGCAACTAGTGAAGTCAAATAGCATGATAGATTTTCTGGAATGTTTTACTTTGGTACATATTGTATAGTGGTACTTTTCATCAACTATAAAATATGTATTTCTGAACTTTCCTATGTCATTTCACTTAATTAGTTATTAAAACATCCATAATATTAATATTTCAATGTGATCGACTGAAGTGAAGCATTCAACTTTACGGTCCAAATGCTTATAAACTTTAAATACAAGCACTCCTGCAAACAGAATGCATCATATTAGCTTGAAGAAATGTCTTAATCCAGGAGGAAGTTTACACTTGGCATTTCAAAAGTAGAAAATGGTAAACAAGTACAATAGAAACTGTGGATACTTTTTATTCGTAAAAAAATTATACAAGTCAAGAAAGATGTTACAAACCTTGCAATAATCAGTTCAATAAACCATCATTTTAAAATATTGGGCTTTTTTCATGAAGCTTGTGACACTCACGTTTTCAAATTTGATCGACAAGTTTATGGGCAATAATCGTGGCATTGCATTGTGACTAATGAATATAGTCTATGATAATTACATAACATGCACATTATGTGTGCAAGTACAGTAAATTATATTGTCGTATAAAAAGTAACTACTAATAATTATGGTAATGACTATATATATGTACGTCTCAATTATATCCAGAATTTTGATATAATATTTTTCACGCATATTCTCACGCAAAAATGTAGAAATCAAAGTTTTAAAAATTCATAAATTGTAAATACCTTCAAACTCTTAACGAAATTAGTCCTTTTAAATTAATGACAATCAGTACTGATTTTTACTGATTTTACCCATATATTTTGCATGAAAATTTGATGTAAATATTAGTTAATTAGTATTTGGATCAAAAATAATGACACACAAGTTGAGCACCCTTGACTTATGGTTCATGATTAAATTTTGGTAGTAAAATCATAGCAGGTATAATTTATTATGTTGCGTTTTTGCAACATGCATACATACCTACACAAAACAACATTCATTTTTTATGTACCATATAACACAGAAGTGTGAATAAAAGCACATCGGGTCACTATGAATTGGAAACAATAATGACATGTGGATCAGGATTACATACAAGCAATCTTATATTTAATAGAAAGGCAGAGTGCAATTGCATCAGTGCAAGTACACATGCTACAAATGTGCAACAAACGAAATAGATAATTGCATATGATAAAGCGTATTAAGTAAAAAGTAAAGATGCGACTTTTAACTGAATTGCCCTTTGTGAACTTGCAAAATTAATATGACTTCTATAAGACGTCTCACAATGTCACGTCTCTGGTGTCATATCAACAATCTACATAATTGATACAAACAACATGCGAATGCAGATATCGCGTCTTAAAATGCATCAAATATACTAGCAATTACATATTGCAACACTGTTGTCAAAAAGTAGACTTTCTGCTCCACGAAGAATTAGCAAAGACAATAGAAAATAATAACACACAAGTAGACATTTACATAGGTATGCATGTGTTTGTAGTTAGATTGTAAATATTATTTTCAAAATCGACATTTGCAAAAAAAATACACGCGTTGTTGTGCTATATTCTGGTAAAGTTCATTACTGTCAAATTAGGCATTCCTTGACCACAGAATACGATAATAGCTCGGTATACCAAATGGTATGGCAGACTCATTGGTAAAATATTTCGATAAGCTGACTAGTATTTCATCATATACTTTTAACCACTTGTTCGAATTGCTATCATCACCAATCACTGCGGCTATCTCGCGCTACCATATATAAAATTATCACACCACTTATGAAGACAAAAAGGACTATTTGAACGTTTTATTTATCAATTCAATATACTTTGTAGCGGTCAACTGGTAGGTGTTGTGAAACAGGAAGAAACTACACATTATATGATCTCTGTAAACTAGACCTCTGCCATTTAATTTTCCATTCGTGCATTGTACCATCATCAACAATAACAATAAATGCCATATAGCGTGCAGCAAGTTCATCAGTTTGTTGACTATCAAATTGAGTGTCATCATCATCAAAGATATAATGTATACATCAGCATTTGAAATATTGTTTTTCTATAAATTTTGTAGCAAATATCGTCATATTTGTCTAAATTGACAATAAAACGTTTGTGTGGAAATAAACGTAAGTAATATATTTTCAAGACTCTCCTCACAATCCGGTTACATTAAAATTAGCCAAGAAATTTGACACATTCTATAAAGTCAGAGAACCAAAAGTCTCCGGGTTTGAGAAATTTCACACTGCTACATACAGAAGGGTTGCTCCATCTTGAAATAAAATGGGTTTTGAAATAAATAACCAACCACGTTCCCACTCGATTAAAATTATACGAGTCTAATTGGGCATGTTTGTTTGGCTTCTCCATAATATTGATTAATTTTTATTTCATTATCTTAAAACATACTCAGGCATGCATGAGCAGCACCTGAGAAATATAGAGTTATTAACGACTATTCGCAATACATTACTTTAGAATTTACATAATATGAAACCATGCCTAATCTTTTCAAGGGGTACGTAAAAAAGTTTGTTTGTATAAAACTTATCAAACCCACAATACTTGCAGTTTGTTGTGTGTTGTAAAAAGGCAAAGTTTTTAGGTTGTCCTGATGATATCATCAATTGAAATGGTCGGTTATTTTGCTCTCCGGCGTGCTCAGGCTATTTAAGAAAGTTCTATCTATAAAATAAGCTAGCTAATTATGAAGAGCAAATATTACATAATGAAATAGCATTCCCAAAAATGAATTGTACAGAGTGTATGGACTGTGGATGTAATAAAATTTGCTGAGTATATTTTTAAAGATTATAAGCTTTAAGAATAGATCCCATACCAAACAACCCATCATTTTTCCATAATTGTAAAGCTCCCAATTTTAATGCTTCCTTTTCTCATGTCGTGTTCTGTTTCGTGAAGTCTCTATAAATAATACAACGAAAGCGTGGAGGTTTGCAGAACAGTGATTAGTAGATTAGAGTAGTAATAATAATAATATCATCTTTTCATGCACGCAAAGTACATACATTTTAATTGAAAATATACATTACATATGATATATACTTGATGAAAATACATTGCAATAATGATGAATTTAAGCACGAGAGTTGCACATGCGATGCATATTAAAATCTGATCTGCAGGTTACATTAATACTTCAAAGTATACACACTGTAGTCACCGACTAATAATAGTGTAACTAAATCCGTTTCTTCGTGACAGTCCATGTAGAGAATATAGTCATAACATACCCCATGGCTAAAATATTTAGCGAGACGCTCACAAGCACAATGTGGAATTTAATATTCATTATTGAACGTTCGCCTTTCGCCATTCAACCAATTACCGAAGTAGAGTAAAGTGTGTTCTTATTTAGTCATATAGATAACCTCTTGCCTTTTAGTGTAATAAAATGTTTACCGTGTTATTTTTCATTGTATTTCAGAGTACCTGCAATTCAAAATTACTTATGTAAACAAAATGTTCAACAAATAATATCTACCTTCATCGCATGTCATCTCTAATCTAATTGACATTTTGAATCAATAAATGATCTGCAATGCTCATGTTATAAAATAGCACAATATTTCTTTAGAGAATGGTGTATTTGGGACACACAAAGTCCATAGTCAAATAAATTTTCTCGACAAACTTTTAAAATAAATGTTAGTTTCCAATATTCCCACCTGTCTCCCACCATCATTTGCGTGTAAATACATAGCAATAAACTTGCCAATAAAAGTTGAAGGAATGTAAGAATATAGGTATATGCAACCTTGTGCTGTCAAATACACTGTCTCCCATGATAAATGTTCTAAATAAAGACAAGCTGACCAGGAACTACGAGCCAACTATGCGAGAAGAGATAAAAGAAAGAGTTGTTACAATTTAAGCAAAATTGCATAGTAGCAATTGCATCGTGGCTGTAAGCTGTCAACTGAAACGATGAGCTGTGAATTTGCGAACTTGTTTTAAATGCCAGAAACTGCATGCATAATGTAGATTTAAATTGTGACGGCATCTCAAAACTGGAAGTTATATACACTTTACGCATTAGCTGTCACAGTCATGAGCATATCCGATCAAATCAAAATTAAGTCTTCCTTTGTTATGTGCTTAATGACAGACATTTTTGGCTATTATTTGGCACGATGAAAGGAGACAAAGAAATAATGCTTGTGCCAATCAAAATTGTATGGATTTGTTTTGTAGCTTTGCTTATGGTGGGATGCTGTGAACTCTGTGAGCAGTAAATACGGAACTTTCATAGGAAATCATCATCAAAATTGTGGCTAAACAGACGAGAAACCTTGCGTGAAAAAGATGTTTCGTTCATATTTCCCTGCTTCATTAAAATGTATTAAAGTGTGCGTTATTGATCTAGGAAAACACATTTTGGGATGAACTTAGGTGATCTTTGAATGTATGACATGCTCATTTGGGCGTTTTACTTACATAGGTAGGTATAGGTAAATTCAACACTCACTCTTCCTTTTCCGAGGAAATTTGATCTTTGGGCTGTTGTGGCTCAACTCAGGTAATGTTGGTCAAGAGCCTGAGTTTTGGCTATTATGAGGTACTTGCATCTGCGCGAGCTTAATTATTAGTGTATCATCGTCATTATCATCACATCACTCATGTTTCGATATGATTTATAAATGTTCCGCATCACGCATACAGCACAACAGTAAATGAATGATGATGATAATGCCAAAAAATACGTACAATTGTAAAATAATAGTGACCCATCCGATTGTAAGTGAACTGCATTAGTTATTATGCACTAAAAGACAGTCAAATGTGTGTGATGATTTCTATCAAAATATTGTTATTATCATTATTGTGTTTGCAATAACCAACATAATGAGAATCAAAATTGGGATTTTTGGCTGTGTAGATAAATTTATTTATTGCTGTATGTACCATGTGAATAGGAATACCTATGCCTTATTCATAGCCTGCAATGTGACAGCGTAAGTGGTATTTTATTAGTTTGATATCTATAAAACTTTGGGGAAGTAATGTAAAGACATGCCTCTATTATGGCATTGCTGCGGCTTGATCTGCGATGCAGGATGAGAAAACAAAAGTCTTAACTTAAACCAAATTTCAGGCCGGTAAACAGACTGCCTCCCTGTCCAACGATAAGGACAATTGAGAATAATCTAAACTCAGTAGACGAGCAGCTTTTCGCCGAATTAGTTTGCAATTCTGTCTTGTAATCATAGTCATAGTCACTTACCAACAGATCACTCTTATTATCACCCCCATTTATAAATTAAAGGGAGACATCCGCTGCGTGATTGTTGAGACAAAAGGCATGATGATGTACGTACTCAACATGCAGAATCTTTTTTGTTGGATTTGGATTACTATAATAAGCACGCCATTTTTATGTGTAAAATGGGTAAACAAAGTGTGTTTTTAAGCAAAGAAAAGACGGAAAAACACGGAAACGAAGAGAATCAGAGTGGCACCACGAAGGTACGACTGAGCACGTGAATACAGATATATACTTTACGCAAGTATCTTATAAGGAGTGATTATAAATGTACTACATCAAAGCCTTTTCATCCGCATTTCCTTCCTGCATAGGTAATTTATCATAGGTATATGAGCCTGCATTTATGCTGTTTAATGTTGACTAATTGTAAGAAATAAGTAGGTTTTCATAATTTTATGGAACAAATGTGCTCACCACCAGAGAAGTAAAAAATAACTGAATGACAACAACATTGCATGAAATACTCTTGTCATCAGGGTATTTAAAGGTTTAAAAAAGAAAAATTGGGTGAAACAATGGGGTGATAAAAGGCTAAATTACATGTACGTCTACTAATAAAAATTATGAACCTATATACGAACAAGATTGTTGATTTAACATGTTAATAAAATAAAATATTTTAGCAACAGAAAATACAAAAGGAACAAATCGAGTGCGAAATTCCTTTATATAGCACAGTTTCATAATTAAGCATGAGTAATGAGTACTAGTGGGTTGACTCATTTATTTATTCTATGCGATTCAATTTAAGATGCATACTATTTTTTCAACATTTTTTTGTTTGATTTTTTGCATACACATATATCGGAAATTTATGGTCATATTGACCAAAATAAGGTCATTTGACTTCTCTGTGACTGTCGTCGTAAGTCTAGAGACAAGGTTAATGTATTATTGTTGTGTTTATTTCTGAATATTCGCATAAAACCGAGAGGATTTCAACTTTTTTGTAGTACCAGTACCTACTAATGGCTTTACTTAGGACTGTCACAAAAAAGGAAGTGAAAGGTTTCCTTGACTTAGGTTGACATTGTCATATTGCCATAAATGAGTTTTGCTATTCACATCTCGTCTTTGCCGACCAAATTTCTTTGCAAAATGTGTCCATGATGGGGCATCATGCATCACTCCAGGACCCAACTTATTTGTTCACTGTCAGTACCTCATTTCCGATTCAGCTTTATTGTGGATATCAATGCTATTATTGCTATTATCATTATGCAATAGAAAATCGATCGCTTTGACACAAATTGTATAACTTGTAAAAAAATATTTAACCTTTGTCGAGACTGAATGCATACATAATAAAATACTTACAGACCACCTGTTGAGGTGGGTTCAATATTATGGCCAATCAATATTCCTAGTACAACAGTGACAATGACAGTAGCAATGCCACCTACAGCGCAACTGTCAATTTCGTATCAGTATCAGTCACCGAACTCTATAAAAAGCGTTTTACCTTTGGATCCTCCTCTCGCTAAACAAAAACAATCAAGTAATTGTTGACGTCTTTTCGTTCTAGAACATACAGTTTGAATGAGTGTGAAGGCCACGCTAATTGTTGAAGGTGATAGGATCTAGGATATACCTTCTAGCTTCTGCAGAGCATCCCTTGATTCATATATACAACAACATGGAAAGAATGAGTATCACAAATATCTATGCTTACGAACGAAATACTCAAGTTTAATATTCTCAATTTTGTGTTACACTTCATTACCAAACCGGTATCAAACAGTCGAGATAACAAGATAACATTGACAAAATTTTATTTTAATGTCCCTAATAATAATATTTGCAACAATACATGCTCTTTAATGGACAATAAAGTGTTTGATATACTGGATGTAGTTGCTTAATAAATATACTGATGATTACAGTATTTAAGCGAGTATCGCATCGCCACCACCACCCCAAAACCACTGCTCCAGCGCAGCAGTATAAATTTTCAAGATCAGGGTTACGTCACTGAGCAAATTTAATGAGAATGGTTTGAAAACTAATAATGAATTAGTGCTTTGGTCTAGGGTGTCAATCCACATTTTATTATGTGGAGCAGAACAAGTTATATTATGCCATTCTGACTTACCAGAGGTGATGGTCTTCCTAATTAGCATATCGAACTACTGCATTACTTTTAGTTTTTCATAGTGAGATTGGCGTTTTTATCAGAAAAAAGTGGTTTCCTCAGGGAGATCCATGTTCGTGCCTACAAGGGTGAGCCGCCTAATAAGTCAAAGTGAAACGTTCCCACTTTTGACAGTTGAACTTGTTCTCTTACCTATTATTTCAGGATCATCTAGTCATAATCTATTATTATCTACTTCAAAACGACTATGATGCTTACACACAACAACCTATAACGGGTTATCTAAATTGGATGAAAATGGATATGAAACAACAAATTAAATTACACTAAACTTTAATCGATGGTTTCATTGCTTTTAAGGTGATTCCTCCCACGAAAACCGAAGGCTACTGATCTCATCTTTAATCTACTGCTTCCTACGTGTCCACCAATAACAATAGCCAGTGGCATATTATTCAATACTAATTGATTTTTTGTTACCCGTTTTTACAAAAAAAACATCAAAGTAAACTTCAATAAAGGAAAACTTCCACGGTATGCTGTGACCGCTGAAGATAATCACAGTAACATTGAAGGATTTATTCACGTCGACTCTTCTTGTCACGTCGCGCAACGAGAAGGAAGGAGTTACATGTTGCAATTATTTCAAACAAAAAACGTGATACGACAACTATCAATTGTGTATTTGTGGAGGGGTAGATTGCAGGTTATATAATTTAAGCCATGAAAATGTTTAATTTGTGCATAGGAAAATTTACTCAATGATTACACGGAAGGAACTTGACCGTTTACCAACATTTTTAATTACTTGATATTACGTTTGTGTGTACCTAACATTTTAGTGGTGGTAAACAGTAAGTACGAAACCACATTCAAAGCCCATATAATTGCTGATTACATAACCCCTAAGCAATCTTCTCCTGGTAATCTAAAATTTTCATTTGATTTATTAAAATCGTTTTAGGTATTTGCACGTGGCCTACAGACAGCCCATGATTGCTTTCTTTACTCAGTTTCCTTCCTTTGGGGGTCAAGTCTAATAATAAGTAAATAAGACTGAAACAAAATACAATGAGTCACTGCACCCAACTCAAGTCTGTTGTTTTATGCCGTAGTGCCATTGAATGGATTCGATAATAAATTTACATAATACAAAATAATGTCTATTGTTTGCTGGACAGAATATTTTATTTCCAACTGTGTCATCTATCTTGCCACTGACAATTGCGTGTTTTGGGGTGCGTGATTCTTGGACATTGAACATAGACATTTGTGAAAAGTAAACATAAATAATGCTAAAGATTATGCGTGTGTGTTAACGGTTTTATTCGCATTTCATTTATGGACATGTAAATAAGAAATGTGCATAAAATATTTTGCAAGATGGCCATTAATTTTTTTTAGCATACTGGAGTACTATATCATGTAAAGTATATTCATATCGTATCAAATTACGGTGGTTTTTAAGAACAGAAAGTAGCGACGCTTATTGTGATACACAAAGGTTTCCCTTTCAGAGAAACGAAAGACCCTTGAATTTGTCATTAATTAGCTACCACTGTAATTTACATAATTCACAATTGCTCTCGCTCTATGAATTATTGCTGTTATTCACCCATCATCTCAAGTTTACAATTTAATCTCTTAAATGCCTATGTTCTCATATAGCTTACAAATATATAAACCAGTAGTCACACAATCAAAGCAATGTATGCGAAGCTTGTCACTAAATGAAGGATTTCCTCTCAATTGTCAACCCTTTCTACGTTCAGAGGGTTTATTAGCCAACCCAAATTACTGTTATTTCCACTTTTTGAATAGAACTAATAGTTTATGTGTACACAAAAAAACCAATAATCAAGCCGATTTACTTGTGAGATATTGATCACAAGAAGAAAAAAACAAAAAAATTGTACTACCAGTGTCTATTATCTGGTGGGTGTAGCCAATTTGGGTATAATTCTACTATTTGAACTTGAGATCTGATTCATCTTATCTAGCTTCCATCATAATACCTACACAGTGTCATTAACTCATTCTTGCGTTGGTACAACTGCTATTATCATTTTGGGGAATCTGCAAATTGTAGTTCATGTAAAATAGATGCTGTGTTTTAACAATAGTTTTAACATTCAATTTTACTCAAATAAATGTACTATCGATTTTTCGCTGTGATCTTGTCTTCATGATGAGTGGAAAAGTTTTGGAATTTGACATATAGGTCCACAGACCTTCGCAGGTACAACTGTGCTACTACGTCTTCGACAGATTGCCAATAATTTAGCCATATCGACGATTATGACTTTTTCGCACCCAAATTATGGCAATTATCAATGTACCACTTCCATCATACTTACAGATATCGCACTATATAAAGAAAGCCGTAAACAAAATTTATCATATAGATTTACTTAAGTAAATGTTTTGTCGATTATGTAACATAATTTTTAGATCATCATCCCGCTTAACTTTATGCGTTAGAATATGTCCTGTAAGCATGCGTAAATCAATAATAATGTAATGTAATCCGGTGATCCTTACAAGACAAGCTTTTTTTGTATTAATGTCTTTAATTGGTCTTGCAAGGAACACATTATGTCTTTGTTAGAAAATGGTAGCATTTTTTTAGATTCGTGTGATGGTCTAATGTTTGCAGGTGTAAAATGAATTATACTCTTAAATATGTATATCTTACAATATATAGTTGAACAGGATAGACTTAAAAAGGGATGATTTGTCAAAGTCAATGTTATTAAGTCAACTATTATATTTAATTTTTGGGACTGAATGAAAATGAAATTATTTTGTCACGTATAAATTTGTTTAGGGTGCCACGTTTCAATAATTACGCGTGATGTTATTTTTTAATATTTTTTACTCTAAAAAATGTATTCTTATATGATTTTGAATGATAAACTCAATGTCGTCTGAAATGCTTCTGAATGAAATGTAAGACAAGAAAATATGAAAAACATGATTATGTAGTATGAGCTTATACGCTTGTATTGAAAATGAATGAATGTATATAGGGACGATTTATAAGTCATTACGGCATAATGGAGTACCTTTTTTGCTTCTGATAAGTTTAAGCAGTTTAGTTTAAGTTTGTATTGTTTTGTAAGCCAATTTGCTGTACGCATCGTACATAATAAATGCAAAATACATTACAGTCTCATCGTCGAATCAACCCCTTGAACTAAATCATTGAGAGCTACTAGTTGAATGTTGATTATTTTGCATTGGTATTAAGAAATTTTATATAAGTTATAGTACCTAATACCAATATGTGACATGTCCGAGTGTAGAGCAATTAATGTTGACGCACAAACAATGAGCCAAAGCATGTTGTAAAGCAAGACATTTTTGAGATCTACTCTAGACTTACCGCCGCCAAAACAAGCTAAATGGCACCTTGCAGTATGTCTAGAATTTAAAAATCTTCAAGCTTGAATGTTATGACTGACGAAGTTAGGGGGATGATGCGCAGATTCTTCTGACTAACTGACTAAGTTTGCCTTGCTATGCATTGCCGGTTAGTAAATAATCTACTTGTGTGTGCACAGTTTTACTCCTTAAGGTATTCTTAGTCATTAATGTCCTCTAACAATGCAAAAATGGCACAATACATGTATAATTATTGTATGAAAAAGAGATAAAAACAACTTACTTTCTTTCGTTGTTCCGCTTTATGCAACTGATGCAAGCAAGTACCGAAGAGTCTCAAGCATGCGACATGCTTTATACAAACAGGAGTTTTCACAATATCTAGTCAATAATATTGTGAACCTGGCTTGACTTTGGGAAGCGACAATGAAGAATAGTAAATTACTAAAGACGTGTGAGAGATGTATCCACCCAAGTGATCTAATTTCATTTCCATTTCTACAGCGTCATTTATATGGGCTCATTGATAATAATGGTGCAGACCGTACATGCTAACATTCTCACAATAATTACTGTTTTACTTGACTAGGACAACATCACATTTACTGCAACAATGACGATATTTTGTTTCACATGACGCATTATCGTAATCTTGTCCTGCCTACTTTGTGTATGTTTGTTTATTGTTATTGTGTGTGGTGCAATATTGCACTCCGTAGTAAATGTATACGACTATGTACAAGCAAGCACATGCTTAAAATTCTTTGCGATGCGAGCCATGCAAATAAGATGTCAATTGACGGTGAAATATGGACATGTTCATGAGAAAAACACTTATCATCATTGTCTATAACTACTATATCACATCCTGACAGAGATCGCAAGATATAGTAGTTTTGTTGTCTTAGCTGTCTTGAACATGTGGAGTAAGATCTTAGAAACGACGCTACACGACACAAAGTATGCTACTGGCCACTCGAATATTTTCTGATCCCATTTTCTGATGTAAACAACGATATACGTGTGAAGCAGCCGACTCAAATGCTTTAAAGATGAAATACGAGTGATCAAATAACGAGGACCAGAAGCAACCATATTATGACTTCGCAAAAGTCCCCTTTTCTTTGTAGGTACGAATTTGGTCCAGCGTAAACTTTCGGCACCTATCAACTGTACCCTTTAGGAAATTTGAAGTGTAATCCAATCCATTGAAATGTGTGTAAAAGCTAAGGCACCTTCCTTACTCGTTTGTTTTCATAAAGTTCATATCGAAAGAATGCGAGTATGAGTACACATCTATCATTTTGTGTGCCGTTTGTTAACGTGAGATATGCAAATGTGGTACAATTTGGTATGTGTGTGAAGGAGCGAAAAAGTTAAGCAAATTTATCTCATCATCACTTACATTTTCAGCAGGGGTTTCTCTCGTCTGAGTTTCTCCTTTTCCAGTCTTACAGATCTTGCTCGGTAAACACCAACAAGGACGCCGAGGGCACAAAGGAAAAGAATGAGTATTCTAAGAACTCTGCCTCGGTGACCACCAAATATTTGACCCAGTTTCTCACTCCAATTTACTGCCTGAAGCATGATTGCAGTCGTTGCGAATTGTGCACTGGAACCAGTGCACACTCCGTTTGTTCAGCAAAATACGATGTACTCGGTGAACACACCGTGAGCTAATCCGAAGGTGTAAATGTTAGTTTTGCTGCTGCTGGTGAAGCATGTACAATTCGATGAAGTATGTAGATAATGGAGATATGTGAATGTGACTTATGTGGCACTACATAAAGTATTTATACTCTAATCATTCCTTAATTTCAGGTTATTTATGACACCACATCTCTATCAAAAAATCCTTCTAATTCAGAATGCAGAGGCAATAAATAGTTCAGAGTGTTAGAATGTTTTCACATTTTGTACAGGTTTGTCAGCAAATCTCTTTGCCACATACTTGGCAGAATTTTACTAGAAACTATTCAACCACTTTCTTTTTCTCCCTTGTCTTCTTGGCCCAAGACAAGTAGTAAGAGCTTTACGAATTACTAGGTGTGTTCTCTTCACGCATGTACAAAGGCTGTGCACTTGTCAGAAAAAATGACGATTTGATGACGACGTCTTCTTGTCGAATCCGTTATTCTATCCAAATTTCAGCTTGCACGTTGCGTCTTGTTATTGATAACTTGAACATTCAATTTCAAAATATTACGAAACCGTGTTTTCTGTTTTCTTTGCACAAACACTTCTTTCAGCTTGCTTTAAAAACGCTATGAATCTTTTCAATCATTATATAGTCTTTGAGCGATTAAAACAATAACATGCAGGAGAGAATAAGGTAATTTTCGGCTAATAGGCACAGAAATAATTTGTGATGTATGTTTAACGAATGTATAACAAAAATTAACAACAAGAAAACAACAGTCTTAATCACACGTATTAAGTAATATGGCACTTAAAATTGTGGTTTGCGCTTTATGGATTGTCCAATACGCTTCAATTTGGATTGTCTCCTTGTTCGGGTGTGCTTGTCTCTTAACTCACAGAAAATTTCCACCTTTGTCAATTTCATTGGGTGTGAGAAAACGTAATCATTGTCATAATATTGATATTATTTCAAGATTTGAGGGGCTATCTTTTCATCTGATTATGAATATTTGCTTGAGGTTGAGCGTTGGATCGGACAACGCGACGATGGACTTCTTCATGGCAATCAAGATCAGTGTGTTGGTGTCAAAAAAGAAGTTGTTGGCTCTGTCTGTGGCTGAGCTGAACTGAGATGACGTTGAGGGATGTCTAACTGATTTTATAACTGCTCCAATGGAAAAATAATTAGTAGTCAAAGATGTTATGGAACTGTGCATGATTGTTGATTCTCCAAGAACCCCAATAAACAGTGAGTTGATAATAAGTCTTCATTGAATCTGCTTACTTTTAGCTCGCTTCTAGAACAGCTTTACAATGTTTTGTACGCAACGTCTATATTTAGTAGTGTGTGGAACACTTGTAGTAGCAATACATTACTGATGGCTTACATGTATTTGTCCTACTACTGCTTCTCTGATATTATGTATAATTGAGCAGGTACCTACGTACTTATCAATACTGCATTGTGACAGAATTGATGGCAATGACTTGATGAAGATTGTATTATTGTTCTCCAAAGCATGCATATACTACACACTAGTCAGTTCGTAGTATTATCACTACGGAGCAAAATATATACTATCACCCTATAACAAAACCGTTAAACTGGTATAATAGCTTGTGCGCTAAGTAATATAAGATGTTTTATTGCTCTAGTTGGGCCGCTGAAAGTTAATGTGACTTTGTTAGTAAAAACGTCTATGGTTCCTCTAAATATTTGTCACTAATTTACATCGTCCTCGTCGTGTGTTCTTTTATTGATGAGGTATACGCTGGTGTAATAATTTACTGTTTGAATACAGCATGCAAGACGGCACAATTGCACCGTGCTAATCATCCGCCTTTACACCGGTGTTGTTTTCTTCCTCTGCAAGTCAAGTTGTTCAAAATGTGATGTTCATTAACCAGATGTACGAACAATTGGCAATTCTCGTTTCCCGTCCCTACTTTACTGAAAATGAGTTTTGACAACTCTTTCTTCGTCTGCATGTAAAAAAGTCTGGTCTCTGTTTGGCAATAAATTTTCAACGAGGGTAAAGGTACAAATCAAGATGAACTTGTTTTCCCTTTCGTCTTGCTCATTCTGTTGAGTGATGTATGGTGACTTAAGTGTGCGTTTCAATGTTTTCTACCGTTGTTGAAAAAATCACGCGTTTTAAAACCTCCAACAAAAGCTCTTGTCTCTAGCGTGGTCGTGGTCATTAAAGATGCAAGTCTCGAAACACGTTAAGGCAAACCTGAAAATTAAAACAAATGCAATTAAACAAACCTGAAACAAAGAAGATGAGGGTATTAACTCATTAAATGCAAACTACATAATTGAAAGAAACAACAAAGAAAATCAGATCTCATTATGTACGAATCGTCGACCCAAACATGCCGGATATTTTATGGGTATTGTACATGATTAATACAAAAGCACAATACTAATAGTTTGATTATGTCAAAGTTTTCCAATTTTTAACATAAAACTTTTTTGCATTTCTTATCATTCTCTTGAGTGTCACACTGGTCTACATTGATCAATTAAAGCCTATTTTTTTACCCGCTGTACCTTCTGCTACAAGCAGTTAGATCTGTATCTCTGCTGTATTTCACTTGTTGGTTATTTTTAACTAATGGATAATGTATGTGTGCGTAGGCTGTTTTGTTTTCATATAGCAAAACCAGTTTCTCCTGGTCAGTCCGAAAATCTTTGTTTATTTATATATGCTAAAATAATACACATTGTATAAATTATTATCGTACTGCTGTGCTAGTAATAATATAATATAAATGTAAGACTCTGTACGTTACTGGTTCATGGTTCACAAAGAACTCATCAAAAGGCAAAATGAACTTGAAAGAAAAGTTTCCTCTTTTGTGTGCACAAAGTGCTGATTATGTTACAAGTTATAAGTGTTAAATTTAATGCAGTAAGAACATAATAAACCCATAATAAAATATTAACGGTTAATGAGATCAAATAAAATTTAAAGTATGTATGTAATGCTGGCAGTGTGTGCGTGTACTTAATTTATTTGTTTATTACATAGTTTGATAGAAAAATCGAGAATTAGGTGTGTTAATTCATATTACAGTTCAATTGTACTAATTTGGTATCAGTCAGAAAACTACAAACTTTGCATACGATGGCCTCGTGAAAGGAGAGAGTGATGAGCAGCTCAATACCACGATGTCAGGAAATGCAATGGAGAATTCTATTTTTAGTGAACCTTTTACTAATGAAGATATTACAAATATGTGTATCTTGACAGGATCATTAATACTATTGAAAAGGATACATTGTAAATAGTTTGTTTATTATTACTTCTCTTTAGCTGGAACTGAATTAGTTGGGGCTAATCAGAGCATATAGATGAAATGATAAATTTTCATACGAAACAGAGTAGAATTTGAAAGATTTGAAAAATAAGAGGTGTGTACGTGCGAACAAGTGGACATCCATGTCACAACACTCAGCAATAAAGTTTTGGATCCATAAAGGTTCACCAAAAGATTTAGAAAACATGGAAAAGCTCTGCTGACTGATGTCACTGCCTAGATACTTTCATACCCTAGGGGCAATGAACATGTAAACTCTTCTAGGGTACGTAGGTATGAGTAATGAGAGAATCCAGAAAATGCATTTGCCCATTTTTCTAAATTATTCAAAAGTCCAAGGTGCTTAACACAAGGTTTTACAGGTAGAGAGACCTCGAGTGTTGTTTGTAATCATACATCTTGAGCTTTTATACTTGACTAAAAGTTCCTCTCAACTTCTTGAAGCTCTGGAGGGATTCATTCTTTTTCATTATTACTCTTTGTTAGAATTAGAATATCTTCCGCATTGGTATCTCCTCGGTAAAATGTATGATTCCTTGCTTTTATGATTATATCAGAACATTTGCTTAGCCTTACTAAAGCATTAATGCATGTTCTCACGTTGTCGTCAAGTTGCCCCTACTGGACGAACTTGTAAAAAACGATGTAGTAATCATTTCATAATTATGCGGAACGAAAAATCGAATCCTCGAGAACGAAAAGGCGTCTAATATTCTTTGCTGGAATGCCGTTTTACTCATAAATGTGTTCATGATATGTATGATTTGTAGATGATGGTATAAAAGCTCAGTTAGTGTTCGAGGCAGTTATTTGAGAAAATATTGCTTACGATTTGTATAATATGGGAAATGGGTCTATTTGCGAGAATTAAAAGAATAAATTCATAAGAATAAAGTAGATGCTTGCGTGCATAATTTGCAGTTTTGCAGAATAGTTTGAAGATAAACAGTAAGAAAAGATAACGCAAAAATATTACTAGTTTTTTTTTCTTCTGGAAACAATGTAAACTCGAATAACGGAGAAGTTCATTTAACAAATGACGTGTTATCTCATACATTCCAATTTGATGTATTTTTCATGAGTCAGTGGGAATCTTACCGGTTGGTAATGAATGACTCAAACAAGGTTCCATGTTTATCCCTGAACTTTGATTAATTTACAAAATTTTCGTAATCATACATGAGGATATTGTGCTTTATGCCGAGGTCGTTGCCATTTATTTAGAGAGAAAAAACTGAACAAACTGTTGACTATACTTCTTCAACAAACTTCTGCCGTTCAGAAAAGTTTAAATTTGATGGAATATCAAGTTCAAACAAAAGAATTACATTATTGTAATATATTGTTGAACAAATATTGCTTTAAAGGAAATAGAAACTTGAACCTACCTAGACAAATAAAACAGGATTCGTTGTGACTGATTAAGAAATAATGATCAAGTATTCTCAGCCAGATTGACTAAAAATATATTTGTTCTGTGTGCAATTTTTGTTCAAATATTGTTTAAGTAAACTAACTGTCAATGGAATGAAATGGGCACGGATATCAATAATGGCACCAACTAAATGAAAGATATACGCGGCAGTAGTCGTGCCATCATCATAATTATTTACGCCTAAAGAGAGGCGTAAAGTTTAACGCTTGGTGCATAGGTGCATAGTATAAAATGATACAAAGATATTTCCGGTCTTCAGCAAAGGTTCACATAAGAATGTAAGGGATCACATGCCGTATTTCTGCAAAAAGTGTGTTCAACTTGGTTCTTTGTTGATTGCTACATTGCTGGCTTAGTGGTAACCCTGATTAAACGTGTGAAAGGTCAGCGGTGTGGCAGCGTAGCGTCAATCATGATCATCATTGCCATGCACAAAACTATTGGTTGTGGCGTTGTGCGGTCTACTGAAGTTGCATAGCCTAGTTTGCTGTCTTCCTTGCATTAAAATGTATGGGCATGTGCATAAGGTGCATTTGATGTGCTACTAGTACAACTATTCGTTAAGTCAGCTTACACCATGTCTATATGCATGTCATTTTTTGTCAAAGTGCTAATAATAATAATAAGGAAAATTTCACTTTGTTAAAATCTATTTTAAAACTGCCGTCACGTCTCGTCGCACTGCATGCTTATCTTTCTACATTCAATCCATTCGTAAAGCTTATAAATTTCATTTGTCATCATCATCATTTTATCCCGAGAAAAAAAGACTAAAATTGCCACCTCAAACAAACAAAAATAAAATGAAAATAGAAAAATTGCTAGCATAATGTCTTATCATAAAGTTTGCAAATAATGCATTAAATAGAAATGAAAAGTAAATGTGATTTGTAGCTCTACTTTTAAACTGAGTTTGAGTTTGTTTTTAGCGTTATTGAATTGCTTATCGTGTGTACTGTAGAAGGCTGTGTGTGGTTGTCTCTGCTTAAAAGTGGAAGGGAAAAAGTTTAAAAAATATATTTACCTCACACATTCATGCGTCTAAACTGATAACACGTCTCACCGTAGCCGTAGTGGTGACGTCTTGCAATTCAACTTTGCAAATAAACATTGATACAGTATTGTTTTTGCGACGGCTTTGAGAACAAGTTCTTCCCACTGTACTTTCGTGCTGCACAAACAAACAATTTTAAATGCACATCCCTCTTCCCAGCGTCATTCATGAGTAAATAATAATCCGATGTACTAACGGCAAATGCATCTTAATAATACTACTACTACGATTATGCACTAAAATGTATAAACGTACAACATGTTGAATGCACACAAAAACAAGGAGACTAGCGCTACGTCTCATGTCATCATCGCGACAAGAACATTTATGCGTATTACTCTAATTATTAAATGGTTTCTCTGAATCGTACTCTCTGTGCTCACATTATATATTAATGTACGACATAATACATTTTGCAAATAAAGAGCATTAAGTACTACTTAGCATAATGATAATTGTGCTTACTAAACTGCACCAGCGAACGACAACAAATTAAAGAAGCGTATGACACCATAATAATCTAAATCTTCCTTTTGCTGCTGCACAAGCAAGAGAGAGCTGAAAATGGTGCATGCACTTGGTTGTTGTGCGGCATTTGGCATTGCAGTTCAATACGTGCAAAGGCTGAAAGTTTGGAATGATGATGATGGCATCATCATCCATGCGATGAGATTTTTGCATATAAGCATCTTCTATGCAATGCATGTGCATAATATTGCACACAAGATGATTTTGCCATTCTCTTCCTTGACTAAAGAAGAAGATGAAAAGTACAACATTTTTACTGTACTTGTCGCAACCCAAGTGAAGAGCAAGTGCAGTAAAAGCGTTTTACCAGAGTTAGTGCAATATTCAGCCAATTATCCTGATGTGTACATGTGCTGGGCATCTCTCTATATCATGACTCCACTCCTTTCCTTTAAGTCTGCACTGGCGGCTGCAGCTTTGTCTACAACTCAAGAAAAACCTATGTGCACATTCATTCGTAGTAATAGTAGCAGAGTTCAAAAACAAGTCTACTTGCACTTCTACTAAAAAAAGTCTCCTACTCTGTGGTGTGTGATGGGAGAAGATGATGATGAATGAGATTTCAACAAAACTGCATCATCTTGCACCAACATAACTAGCTCACTGCTACGCCTAATCCTATTATTCAAGTGTACACACATATTTTTGCTCTTTTATATCTTGCAAACTGCATTCAACGACTCAATTCACAATCACAATAACCCCTTTCTAGTTCATTTTCATTTGTATTTATCAACAACAATCACTAAAAGAAAAATCTCTTCAAGCTATTTAGATACCAAAGATTGTAATCATATAAGTGTACTTGAAAATGGCTTTTGGAGATGAAGTGTTATTGCGATTATTTTAATTGAAATATAAAGGATTTGAAATGCGATTCACTTACCTATTAAAAGGATAGCCTCTTGTCGTTACGAATGTCGTCAATGAGAGGATTCTGTTTGTTCGGGGGCAGCTTAGCATATAAAATTAGCACTTGTTTGGCAAAAGTTCTTGAATAAAAAGTCAACTTTCAACTGTTCCAAGAATTTTTTCGAGTACAACAATTACAATGCATTAATACACTTATCATAGTTCACGTGCTAAAACAAATCATACAATTATTGTATTAGGTACTAATTTGTGACTGTATTGACTTTTCACTATGGCTAAAGTCTTGGAACTTCATAAGTTTGTATGCAAATGAGTTTTTCCTTGAATTTCTGCCATACAAAGTTTAAAAAAGTGAAGCCTTTCATAGAAAATCGAATTCCTTACGATGACGCACCCGGTTAAATCTAGCAGTAGCCCCGTGAAAGATTTCGTAGTAAAGCCAGCTTCTCTCGATCAACAAAGAGATGCCCACAGGCACGTTTCTGGGAGTAGTCACGAGTAGACGAGCTTCTGTTCAAAACTTCCAGTTCAGTAAATTGATCCAAATCATATATATGAAAACTCTGACAACTTTATTTCAGGAAAGGTGACAAACTTTCATTTCACTCTGCAATTGTTTGACTGAGACTATTTTCGGCCTCCCCCACCAACAACAATAGAAACAAGCCAATGTGTCACTCCCGATCAGTAACACCGTTTCTGTTCTTCACGTGGGTTTGTCATGCACTTTGTAAAATCACACTAGTTTACATACTTCCCTTTGAACTTCTTCGGCATGTATGTATTTCAACAAGAGTAAACGATCTTGCGTACCCTAAACTGAGAATTTCTGCATATATAAGAGATGTAGGTTGACCAATGCGTGCGTCTGACAATACAAGCCAAACAGATAGAAAGACAGCTAAAATATATTATGTATTGTTGTTGTTGATGTTTTGAGTACCAACGTGAGACTGGCTAGTTATTCATTCTCAGAAGAGGGTTTACCATCATATGAAAACCACTTAACTACTCATTTGGCTTTGGCACTGCATCGTCATTATTACTGCTTACTGACTATCGTTACTACTACTGCTATCACTGCTAGCTTTGCATTGTAAAAGTTAAAGGTTCCCCACATACCTGCAAGCTTTGTTGTGTATCTATTGTATCCCTACATCCTCATCCTACGTACAAAAAATATATAATGTTTTATGAGTGAACATTCAGTAGTAATACGTTCGTAACAGAGGTAGCCAGTAAAGGATTGTTTGAAAGTCCACTCTTGTGGTGTTCTTTTTTTATGGAGATTGCATTGCAATGCAGACTAATATGCAAGTACGACAATGCAATCGAATTGTATAGTCAAGTCTGCATGTATTCTGCAGATAACTCCTTTCGTATTCCTCACATAAAAACAATCATGCATATTCATTGATATTTTAGTTTGTGGAGTCCTCTTCCCTCGCACTGAACGCCTGAAATTCTGTAGCATTCATTTAGCTGCTTTGTTTTGCAGATAAAGGTAACTCAGATAACATTTGCGTGTACTGAATCCACCGAACCTATGCTTTACAAAAATTTACATGGGTAGGTACTTTCGAAAAACCCTTCAGTTTGTTATTATCAATCACCGTCTTAAAAACGTAACGACATAATCATACCTAAAAAGCCACTACACTATGCTCCTATATGTCCCTAAACTTTGCGCGCTGTTATTACACTAATGCTCAGTCTACAGTCTACTGCCGTAGTCGATTGCAGAAAATGCATTACATGAAAGATGCTGCTGATTGGTACATCTTAAATTTACAATACAAACTGAGAGGAAAACTGATTACATTAAAGGTTCAACAAAGCTGTAAAATATTATTATGCATTTTATTTTTAAGACGCAAGGATTATTTGCTGATACAGATTACGGGAGTATAATAGCAGTCCTCACAACTTTCAACAAGCATATCAGCGTACCTATATGCACTTTTTGATTGACCCTACAAACAGAAAGGGTGGTGTGGTAGATAAATAACAATGCATAGAACATAAGGCAATGCAGAAAGGTACTTCAATAGGTGTTGGTGTTGTGTTCTATGCAATATGCAATTCCTTGTCAAAAAAGGGAAACATGAAAGCTTCTTTCAATTGAACTCAAGATGCATTATATGTTTTAGTAGTGTAATATGCATTGCGTGCGTATTGTATACATTAATTCTTTATGTGACAATGCTTCGCTTTATGTGATCACCACCTAGTCAGAAATAGTCAAATCCTTACAACAATATAGACAATATATGTATTTATGCTTGCACTTTTTATACTCTTTATAAACATTTGCATACTAAAGTATAATTTCTATTTTAACTGGTACAGTCAATTTGAGAGACGCGAAATGAGTGGGTTTGTAAATAAAAGTAACCTCATTTACTACGAAAACGGCGTGTTCGATATGAATAGTGTAACGATTTATTTTGGCAGTCAATGTTGCTTGAAAGATATGGTAGATTTCATTATAAAAGAACGTTGTTGTGAGTTATTTAATCCAGCTACAATCTTTTTATGACGATGAACTGGTCAGAAGCCTGAAAACAGAGGCTTTTATTATGCCTGTACCCAAAAATTGGATACTTAACATGCAAAAATGACCCGTGTGACTTGATGTTGTGTATATGTGCATAATTTATTTCAAAGACAAAAGCTTTTAGAGTGGTTTGGTATCAAACTATTCTATGCGCACCATTTTTAAACAAAAAGCTATTTATGATGGTCATTCACAAAGAAATTAGTAATTCAAAATAATATAGCCGAGTTTTCAGTTCTTTCATTAAATATCGAGTTTGCCAGGATTGTGGTAGAATCTGTCAAAGAAGTATATTCTTTTATATAGTAACATTATAGTGTACCTGTGTGTTGAAGTACCTAATCCAAATAATATGAATATTGAGTGTTATACTCACATTTCACTAACTTTAAATGAAACAAAGTGTCAGTTTCATGTTTTTACGAAATAAAAACTAATATACTGGGCCTGAACTCATATTATCTTGTAAAAAACTGATAACCATGAACAATTATTGTAGTACATAAGACTTAGACCGAGATTTATTACCAAAAAACAGCTAAAATTTTGACAAAGCAAACAATATAATGCAGTGAGCTGTCGAGTCATTGAGTTTTATTAATAAGTCAAGTCTTCAACTTCAACAGGCTAATGAAAGGTATAGGCCTAAGTGCATTTGGTTGCTTACTTTGTGTATTTTACTACTGGGTAGCTAGTACAAAGCACTGTAACTGATCAGACAATGAGATATTTTTTGAGGTATGTAGAAGGAAAATTATCAAAATGTACAATCAACCGTAGTACATGTAATTCAATTTATTTTTGCTGTACACAAGGCACTTCCGCTACAATACACAAATCTAAACCATTGTTCCTGATAACATAATACGTATAAAAGAGGTCGGGCTTAAGAGGAGCAAGTAGGAGTTCAATAGAAAGCTTTTCGATTTTGAGCTGAAAGGGACTTTTGAATTTACATATGTAAGTCAAAAGTATTGGATGATGATGATCGTGAGTTCTGGACACATTTCAGTGTTTTAGTAGGGAAAGGTGAGTAATGTGTTTGGAATGGAAATTTCCTAATTGTACTCCTTCCTTCTTCAAGTAACGGTAACTATATTGAGTACATGGTACAGATTTCGGTCACTTCGGACGTACGAGAAAAAAGTGTGAGTTTAGAGATATAATGTAGAAAAAATAAGGAAGTTTCCGCATCCTGCCTCGGTGGTTTTGTTAGCTCCTCGCGTATAGTGATGTTGGTCTATCCAAACTCCATGCTACCATCAAGAACATCCTCAATATTAATCCTCTTCTTACTACTTGAATTCTAAGGTCATATCTCAACCTCTTCTCATCACTATCTTCACCTTGACAGTTTGTTGTGTTGTGCATCTGTATTGCATTCAACTCTTTGGACCACCTTGACTTAGTTTCTGATTTTCTGAACCGGACATGTTCAGTTCTCTTTTACCGTCTGAACGTGGAAAAATGCATGTCACCTACAAAACCATTTTTTTCGAAAACAATGCAACAAAGATAGAATGCTTACCTGTAGAAACACTTCAAGCTTATTTTTGTGTCTAAAATTTTCAGAGATTGCTTTGAATTTTTGCTGAGCATATCATAACAACAAAAACGATGCATACCCCAATGTTCAAAATAAATTGCTATGCTGTGTTAAGTGTGCTATTATGAGTCATGATATATGAACACCTATCTATTGATAAATATCACATTAGTATAATTTATTTGCACGAATTTATTGAGTTTTATGGTTTCTTACTTTACACATCTTATTCCTATCGTAAACATGTTTCTCTCTGTTTGCTAAAAAAAATTATTTATCTTGTAATTGATGAAAACACCGGTCATGACTTTGCAATGCTCGAAATATAATAACTTAAAAGTAACTTTTGTCAAACATTTCATCGATGTTAATTTAATTATTATAGTGTAGGTAAACACACTAGTTAATATTGTGTAAAATACCAAAAGGTACTTCAGTTTTATGAAGCAAGTCGGTACATGCATGGGTTAGTTCTTTTGATACCGTGTCGAACTAAATATTTTCAATTAATATAACTAAAGGTTGCTACTGCAATCCTCGAATTTCGTATTTTCTGTACTATAGGGAATTGAATATAAGAAGAAAATGAGAGGAAAATTTTACTTGATTTTTGCTCAAGTTCTTGGGCTTTTTCCAGCAAAAGGATTATGGTGGTCAGCATCTACTATGGATTTGAGTTGTCACTGTCTCTCTATGCATTTCCTTTACAGGTTATGAAAATTCAAACTATGGAAAATATTTAGCACTAATAATTAAAACTATGTAATTCTTTTTATTTCAGCCTTTTCACCCTGGTTTTGAGGCTGATATTAATGACTGCAGAATTGGGATTTCTCTTGATTTGGAGCTATATAAACATTAGTTCTACAACAGACAGGTTTACAGTTTCCATTGGGTTTACAAGCACATTTTGCTCTGGAGCTTCATATCAAATGTTAATACTTCATGAAACCAAGAAATTTATTCGGCTACTTCAGAAACTTGAAGGGTTTGATTTGTTGTATCCAAAAACGAATTCAATCAGAACAAAACGATGTTCTCGTTTTCTCGTATTCAATTTAGTTTTTACATTATTCACGATTTTGTTTCCGGTCAGTATGATGGTAAACTCCATCTTCATGTCCCCAAAAGTAGACACGGCCGACCTCCATCGTCATTTCGTTGCTTATATTGGATCTAAATTTCCTATTTTGTTTATATCATTTCTTGTCACAATTCTTTTATTCATGGAATCAGCTTCGATTTTTCCAATTTTCCAATTAACGTATGGTATCAATAATCTAGAATTAAGGTTGAAGGAAATTTATGAATCCATCATTGAGTATTCTGATCCTAAAAGAAAGTCAGAAATGGATTTACTCCTCGACACGTACACAAGTGGCAAGTGGGCTGAAAAAAAGTCTTTTGCTAGAAGAGTTGGATTTCTTAATGCCCCAAACGGGAGTTTTCAGCACAATAAATTCTGGAAGGGACTTTGCCAAAAATTCATCGATTTTGACGAGCTATTTCAAGCTTTTTTGAAATTTTCTGGGAGCAATTTTATCATAATCTATCCAAGTCAAATTTTATCTGCTATTTGTTTATTTTATATCAATAATGCAGAAGTGCTGGCGGAATTTTTGGTAGTAGGAATTGCATTAAATATTATAACAGTCCTGGGCTTGTTTAGGATCTGGGGAATGAGTAACATTGGTCATGGGATTCAAGAAACGTATAGACAAATGTTGAAGCTGGCTCTGAGGGTTGATATAAACACAATTTTGGATGAAGACGAATGTTTTCAGGTAAACTGAATTCGCATCATGAAATAAAGTTGAAGTTAATGGCAGAATTAATGCATTAATTATCGTGCTTTCAGTATAAAAAATTTGTGAAAATAGTCAAATCCACCTCTGTTGAACTGATCGCGGGTGGGATTTTTAACGTGAGCAGAAGAAACATACCATCTGTAAGGTGCTTCATAAGTATTAGATCTACTACACGACTTTTTGGGCTCTAAAAAATTATTCTGCTATGTGATTTATTCCACAGATCATTACTGCTTTTGTCTCCTATATTATTGTTCTATATCAATTCAAAGGCTCGGAGAAACCTTCCTCAAGATCAACTCTTTTCAATTTTTCTGGAGGAAACGACACAAGTAGCAATGTAATCCCAGCATAAAGTTTTACCATAAATTTATTCGAAGGTTGAGAAGAACACAATTGACAGTATTAGGCATAAGTCAGATGCACATTACATTAAGCATTCGCTTGGTGTTCTTCCTTGGAGTACTTGCAAGTACCAGAAGAAAATTTTGCCGCTGCGAAAACTTAGAAAGACATGCCCTTCATGGTGCATGAGCACAAAAGCACGGGTTTTATCATAGTCATCCATGAGTACACCAGGCATTTGCTTCTTTGATGAGGAGAGTATAAGGAACCCGAAACCCTATTTATAAAATCTACTAGATCCCGATCCAGTGTTGCGTTTATATACACTACAAAAGTGAAATTGTACATATGGCTGAAGTGCTGCTGAATTAACTTTCAAGAAATATGTAAGTCATTAGTCGTATTCCTTTAAGAAACCAGATAAAAAGGTTCTTTTAAGTAGCTATTTGTGAACAAAATCTATGAATTTCAGTATCTTAAACGTAAAAATGTATCTCTATAAGTACAGGAAAAATTACACAATGAAAATAACTTGTAAGCATTTACAGCATTTCCTTTATTTCTGTTAATTCATAACATGTGAATGCAAGTACATAAGCATGAAATATGTAACCAGTAATAGAGACCATTTACGGAGTCATTTAAGCTTAACTCGAAGATGAGTTTGAATAGTCTATTCACATAAACAGAGTAGCAGTAATTACCCACTTGGTTTCTTGCAAAAGTCCACACACTTCATTTTGGTATCTCAAAATTTACATCCATGTTAAAACTTTAAAACTTATTTTCCAGCTAACTTAAGTCAAACGCGTAACAAATCCATCCAACAACGGAAAAAGAAGGATTATCATGATTTACAAAGACGAATATTCAAAAGTGACTTCCTATGAAGATTTTATGTTTGGAGAAATAGTTGAGAAATAAAAGACATAAATATCCCATAATATTTTAATGTCGACAATTTCTCTTTAAATAATATTGTGAAAGTTATTTAGTATGATGGTGTTCTTGTGCTGAGATTCTTTTCTGTATTTCGAATATCATGAAATGAGATTTATACTGGGTATATTATCATGTTTTCTATAATTGGATGACAATGATATATTTGTTCAAAATCCATTAAATTGGCTGCAGTTTAGAACATTTATTTTCGAAATTGCAGCGCTTTAAATACCATATTATTGTAAATACTCGTTGCCCTACTCGTGTACGTTTGACCTAGAGAAACTGAAAGAAAGCATTAAAATCACGTTCTGAATGAATAAATTTTTATTCATGCCACAATGTTGGACCAGGCCTAGTTTTAAACTTGCCATTTGCCGTCGTTAAAATTCCAAGTAGCAAAAAATTACCATTAGATGTAATGTCAGTGAGTTGTCTACAAGTGTGGATACATGCAAGTTCAACTCTCTTTTTTACATTTCAACAAAGTAAAGTTGAAGCCTTTTTGAGCAGGGTATTATTTCAACTGTGTTCTTGTGCAGACAGGCCGAGTGGATAAAGTACCCTTATCTCGAAAAGTCTTCCATGCTCATTTCTACTAGGAGAAAAACAATATTGTAGGAAGTGGTAACAGATCCTTTAGTAAAATCACAAGGTTAATACACATTACTCCCATAGTTTTTCTTGATTTTCTATGTAGTAGGCTGGTGCACTAACACAAAGACCTCCACACTCCACTCCGATATTTACTCGAGACTTGAAAAGGAATGTGGGCGAAATGGGGAGAATGTTAATCTTCTGTTCAAACTTGTACTACTTTCACTCACGTCAGCGATTCCATTATATTTCACCCATCGAGAAAATTGCTCTCAGCTACAGTCGCGATGATTCCGAAAATATTTTCCTTCCTTTCCCCTCTTGTGTCCTTATAGCTTCTTCAAACGTTGCGTCGTGGTGGTAAGTATTTGAGTAAATAGGAAATCGGATTTAAATGGGCTCTTTCCGGTATCCTACAACTTCCATTAAGGAAAATATTATGACATGATGGACAGGACAAAACGTTCCTCGTGTCTTGGCAGGCAGTCTTTGAGAAGCTTTTTCTTTGATACGATAATATACCATAATAATATTGCAGCAGAGCTATCATAACTACATTGGGCAATATAAGTTAGGAGCAGCCATAAAAAGGAAATTCAATTTACAGTAATTACATGGGCGCTCGATTTCAGGTGCCATTCTCTTTCTACCATAATCATCATACTAACTGCGCTATTATTTTAGTGGGCTTCATATTAATAGCTAGGGTACAGCAATGTTCCAACCAAGATAAAAACAGTTCCCAAAATCTGACCTCAATCTTGTTCTGTAATACATTAATAGAGGAATATTATTTCTCATCGTTGGAATTGCAGCTCAGTATCCTTGAAACGATGAACGGCCCTTTGTGATCTGTTTACGCCTTTATGCAGTATACCATGCTAAACAGACCGGAGAAAGTAGAAATGTCAAAATGCTTAGTTTATTACTTTACTTACTAGAATAATAGTACTGGCACACTGAAAACCAGTTCAAATATAATAGAAAAGCCTCCTTCATGAGCGCGGCAACCTTCAAGATCCAAAGTTCAGCACCACGACATATTCAGTTGCGCACTTGAACCACATGTAAAAAAATCTGTTCCTAATAGAATATATTTAACCTTGGGGAAAGTTCGGAAAATCTTGAATGAATCCTATAAAGTGGTATTTGCTTTTTCTAAAATCATGCAACTTTTATTAAACTTTCGTTATAGTCTTTCAACGCAAGTCGGCTTCCTCTACCTAGCTCTTATAGAGTCAAAAGATGTCCATGAAAGAAAGTAGTAGGTTTCTCGGATTATTGGAAACTTTTACAGCTCTATGTTCAACAATATGCATTTATTAAAGAACCATTTTTGTTGTTTTTCTTGATATGATCTCCATAAATGATAAAGAGTTTTTCATTTGCAATGCAAAATGCTAGGAAAAGCCTCTATTTTTAATGATTTTCAACAAAAAAAATGAATGAATTTTTAACAGAAAAGTTTGTTTTCTACTAGACCAAGTAGGCTTGTGATAGATTTTTTCAGGACTGAAAAGTTACGAGCACTGTCAGGTTTAACGATATGCAGAGAAGACTTTCTAATGCATGTTCTCCATTGAATATTCAGTGATCTGTCGAACACAATGATATGCCAAGGCCCGTCGTAGAGACCAGGGCTTTTTTCTTTCCCGTAGGATCCGGAATGACGTGACGGCAAACAGACATAAACGACAGGAGGGCTCAGAAACAGAAACTTGATGATGACAGAATAATGTAATGTAATGAAGAAGCTGGAAAATATCTTTACGTCTTTTTGTTCTATCCGTCTGTTTTTGAAACAGATCCCATTTTGTTTATGAACGTGTGTACTTCATTCCCCTAAGCAGTAGCGTATTGTCTTCTGAAACGGAACGATAGTATGATACATGAAAGGAGCTGTCGTTTCCAAAGAAGGAGAACAGGAGTCGAAGTAAATAGTGTTTATGTACACCATCATCATTCTATTTGTAAATACCTATATCTCAATAATATACATATTATGTTGTGATTGGTTGATAAATATATTTTGATCCGATTGTTGAGCAGTCATACAGACGTTTTGGAGTTCAACTGTACACCGAGTGTCAAACCATCACGGGAGAAATCCTTCCTCTGAAAGATATTTCCGAAAGAATGGGATGCCAAAGAAAACGAGAATAAAATTTTATTGAACAAAGCTTTTCGAGTTCGAAAACAAGTATGACAAGGAGATTTCTAATAGACATACTCACTTCATCTTTTCCTTTCTCTTTCCTTCTTATTCTATACTTTTTTTGTCTGTGTTGGCTGGAATACTACTACTATAAAATAAAAGTGGGAAGGAAGCTCCAAGATGTTGATGATGAAAAGTTAAGCTTTATTGTGAAACGCATGGTATGTTATATAGCAATCTATTCACATAACATGTAGTAATAGATGCAAGTTGCTAGCCATGAAAAAGGCTTGTGTAAGTGAACTAAATTTCTCCACACATTTCTTTCCTACGGACGTTGTTAAGTAGGTTCAAAGCAAAGTATATATAACGAAGTATGTCCACCAACAGACAATCTTTGAAGTTTTTTTGGAACATGCAGCTTGCGAGTGTTCCTTGTGTACATGTTACTACTATCCTATACGATGTCCACCGTAAGCCTCATAAGACGTAAAAGATGATGACGAGGACGACCAAAGCATTGGTGACACAACAGTTCGTTCTATTTCAAAGGCCCTTTTCAGAGCCACCATCGTCATCATCAATCCTCAGCCCACTACCACTACTAGTTATTCTATATACAGGGGCGGTCATGCATGCACGCTAGGCTTCTCGCCTCATGCATTCCCTCACGGAGCGAGACATTTTCTGTGCGCCTTTCACAAAAAGAGGAACATAGGGTACATTAAGGGATGGGATGAAAGTTAAAGCTTGAAATGGCAGAATGTAAAACATGCTTCTCTGAAAGTTGAAAGACCTGTACCACAGTGTAAAACCTGCGAAAGAAGAAGAAGAAGAATGAATTACACTATGATTATACATACATAGAAAGTACAATGTGGGTGATGATATGTTTTAGATGTAGAAAATGTGAATTTGCTTTGTTTTTGTACATTTATTTGTGCATGTATCATAGAGTCCATCACAACTATATATTGGGAAAATCGGGTATTGGTATTCGAAGTGTGACTTGCAATATATTTTCAAGAGAAGCATTCACGTTCGTCCATTTTCTTCTATATATTCTCTCTACCATGCCGCTACCGATGCCTGCCACTATTCCAAGCATTGACTTAATCTATGAGCTCTTGGTGTATTACCACTGGAGAAAGTATGCACTCTATTATGAAACTTATGCTTCCCATCTTCTAGAGAACCAACGAGTTGCTTACCATGTACATAAAATATATCTAAGTAGAATATCACGGTGTACGAATTTTTTCACATGAAATAGTCTCATAGAAGTATGTAGTACTCGAAAGAATATAAAAAAGATCCCTGCAAATGATGTGAGGGGAACGCCAGTCTTTAGTCTTGACTTGTGTATCATAAATTGGGAACCAAAATTTTTGGTACCACCATCCAAGTAGCAGTGCCAAAGCCGGTATTATGTCGGGACGTAGGTAATATAAAGCCGATATGTTTTATATTACAAAGGAGTATAAGAAACTTGTACACACTATGCCTCAAAAATTACCTGCAACTTAATGCAGCAGCGGAATGAACGTTCATCCGTACATGCATTATGCACATAATAAGAACGAATAGCACGACATGCCTCAATGATTTTTCTTCCGAAATGTTTCAAAGAATCTTTTCAGGAGAAAAACATAAATGGAATGTATGAATGAAATGTTAAATTGTTCATATGTGTAAACAGACGAAAATCAAAAAGGGAAAAGAAAATGAGGAAAAAACAGAGAAAATAGAAAGTGATGGAACAACAGCTTGTGCTTTTGTTACTTTTGAATCAAAAGTTCCGAAGTTAAGTTACGTCCGCTGTCTGTCTACCGTTTGTAATGTTTTTGCCATTCTCCTGTCTACTGTTGTCATCTTGTTTGTAGGAATATCAACATATTTCCCTTAACTTGAACTTCATTTAGCCAGTTTTACAAAACGTAGCATATGTACACGATGATGTAGAAAGAATGCCAGAATCGCATCACCTAACACCCGCTCCTTTCTCGGGTAAAATGCAAGTTTCATTTATAACGGTGACGTTCGAAGATCCTCAGTATATTGAAAATAAGCTTGAGTCTTTTATTTATAACGTCTTTCCATATCTTACTCTCTCTCGTTTCAACTGGAGAGTCAGCAGCGGTGTTGTTGCTCAAAGTTTTTGAACTCTGAGAGACTTTTGCCCTCTTTGTCCCTCTCGCTCTTCCGTTCCTTTCTATTCGACACACAAGTCGTTCCTCGTTTTTACTTTCCCTACTTATGTGCTCCTCCTCGTAAAATACATCTGTCCGTGTGTCGTGTGCTTTCTCTTTATTCGTTCACCCTTTTTGCAGTCACTCGCTGAATACAGGCATACATTTATTATCAGTCTGTCCATATCCATCTGGTATGCATGGCTGTTGCTCATGTATTCCTGGGAGACCACATGTCTGTTTCATATGTGAATGCATATAATATTCTAGAAGAAAGAGCAGTAAAAAGAGTGAACAAGGAGTGAGACGAGCATGCCTTCGAATTATTTTGTGGATGCAGGTCCGCGATTATGTGATAAGAACGGAGAGGCGAAAACTCAGAAACTATATATTTCCTATCATAAATGACCAAAAATAAACTACTTCTCCTAATAATATTTTTTTGATATTTGAAGAAAATAAATATAATAGATTTGGGAAAGGAAGAGTCGTTTATCCGGGTACGTTGTCCTTTAGTCATTGTTGATGTATGAGAAAAATAAGCACATTGGATGTCTTCATTTGCTAGTGCACCATCGCCATCCACAATGAAATCAGTACAGACGTTTTATTGCTAATTCGGTATGCTACAAGAGCATTCTTTGTTCATTGGCATCGTCTTAAATTGAGGCTATAAGGGTACTAACTTAAAATAGGAAGAAAGGGGGACAAAAAAGAGGAAAAATTGTTGGATTTGAGGATTTGGTGAAAGATGAACAAAAAGAAAAATTCTGGGGCTTCAAATTCCTTTTCTTGTTACTTCCTCATTTTTCTCTTTTCATGGCATGTTTTAAAGTACAAAAATCATTGACTCTGACGGACAAGCCCAATATATAGCCATGGTTGGAACTATCAAAACTCAAAATTGGAAATGTTTTGGAGTAAACACATAAGTGTTCATATATGTGATTCCACATGCTCAGTATGGTTGACAGTGGGAAATAAGCATTTTGTAAATATACATGCCGTGATGACTCACCTCGCCGAAACATTTCCCATTTTTCTCCGTCATATACTTTTACTGCCTATATCGCGTGCATTTTATCTCGTAGCGTTTACCCCACTAGCTTGGTGAAAAGGAGAAGAAATAGTCATGAAAATTGTATTTTTACACGGTAAACCCATGTTTGTACCCTTTTCAGAAAAGTGTGGAGTTTTCTCCGAAGTAATAGTATTCGCTCTATTCTTCCAATTTCCTTCTATTTTTGAACAAACTAAAGCGTCATTGTCGTCGTGTGCCATGTAAGATTGCATGGCAGTTTCACGAATGAGATTGGACATAACACCGCTTTCATGTTTCAACCGAGAGACTTTCACTCTGTGCCTGTGGCATCCACAACATATAACGACGTGCTTAATCTTCAATACACAGCGCTGCGGATTGTGGACTTGCACAAAAGAGTTGTGTTCCATGTTGTTTGTAATACCATGTTGTTACCTGCCTCCTCGACGGAATGGGTTTGTTTGGTGAAAGCTATCTGTGTGTTTCTCATATTGTGGGAGCACTAACGAACTTATTTTATGTTGAAGACTTTTATGCACATTGTACATTCCATTTTTCAAAGTGAAAATGGAGTGTCTGTTTACAGATTCAAAACAGAGTTTCCCAAGCAGAATCGGTCATCAATTTCAGCATCAACAAACAAAGAAGAAGAGTGTATACGATGGAAAAAAGTGGCTTTTCATGTTAAATCGAACTTTCAGGGATTTTTGGATGACTTTTTAAGCATGCAGGCATCTTTTTATTGCATCAATAAATACGCGATTTAGATTTGAATCGCCATTGTGCATAGTTCAATCGCATATTATACTGAAGGTTAATTCTGCATGTGACTTGCAGATTTACTTGTGATTCAAGATTTTCAAAACTGATTACTTTATAGCCTTAGAGCCAAAGTGAGGAGGAAATTAAGGCAGTGGTGTTTCACTAGCGGGAACATCGTCTGCCGAATTGTAAAAGTAGATAATTTGGTTGCAAGGTTCAGCATGGAGCATAGATTAGATATACTTGAGCTGACATCAATGTCAATGGCTGTTAGATAAGCAATTATTTATTGTATGAAACTTGTGACGGATCATGTACCATAACAGTATTCCATTCGACTTTAGAGATCCTTAATGTGCTGCTAGGTCCGCAACTTAACTATCGCAGACACGACTCAGTTGACTGGCTCCAGTCAACCCCCATAAAAGTATGCATTAGGTGCAGTACTTCAAAGGAAGCATGTCTATAATGAACTGATCTACCTCATGTCTTTACAATTAGGTACTTCACTATTCGATATATTCTGACTAGGCTGAACGGAAAGACTATAAGTTAAATGTATATCCGGAAGGAGTTCAATTCCGCCAGAGTTTACAGGTCCGGAATCATATACATAAGTGTAGATGAAAATGAAGTGCAAAAATGAAAGTAGCAACGTATCTACTCGGATATGAGATTATTAGTAGGAGAGTATATGGTTTTACTGCATGATATCCTTTAAGCAATGACTATAACGTAATTTTGCTAGCCAATGCGTACATATTACACGAGTAAGAAATGGAAAAGAAAATACAGTCATTGGGAAATCCTATGGAGAAAAATCGATCACGTTAAGTGGGAAGCATGCGCCAGTAGCAATAGCTTCAGCAACGGTGTATATTTCTTGGTCTCATTTATAACGATAGTCAACCACGCACTACCTAAATGCCATAAGAAAATGCTTTGAAGAATGGAGAGATTCCATTTCTTGTATCTTCAGGCTTTATTTTCAGCGTTCCTTCCTGTAGTCACGTAAACTTTCTTTTTGAAAACAGCAAGTTGCTACAACATACATATATACATATTTGCTACAACTGCTGCTGGTGAGCGAGTAAAAAAAGTTGTGAGACGACTATATAAGTGCTTGCTTGCTGCATTAGACAGAATAACTGGTTTTCATGTATTGCTCCGCAACCCTGTGCTAACACAATGCATGTTAGTTATAGTATTCCTTTCATACAACCAAAGCCAATGTATCAAAACCTGGAAACGGAGAAAACGCACTCCACTTATTATGGCGTTACTCACTTTCAGAGAGGGAGTTGGAGAAAGAGAGAGAAAGCAAGTTGGTTTCCTATTATGACTCTATGGTTGGCTGTAATTGGGTGTTGCTGCTGTTCCCTCTATGCTTACATTCATTTTCGTCTCTGTTTTTTGTCGAGTGCACAATGGAATACCATTGAATTGCATAATATATGTGTAGTCAGGCCTTTTATTATCGAATTCTTTCATGAGACTTATGTATGCCTCCCGTATTGTTATTATGAAACCAGTCATGTGCTCCGTCAGTAATATGGCTTCACGTCGTCTTTTTTGATATCCGTGTTTTACATCCCATGTTCTCTTTATTGCTATAATATGCTATACATACCGTGTTGCATTTTAAGGGTACAAGAATAGACGTTTATGTACCTACAGAGTTCATATAATATGCGGTAATAATGGATGTCAGAGAATTGATGGGAAACCAGTATACACAGACCATCTCAAGCCTCAAGTGAAAGCCAGTCTTCAGGCTGTGTGCTTTAAAATGTTCCTCTTTCCTTTATATACACCGTTCATGAGGATCAAGAAAGATGCTTGCGTGATATCAGTTTGTTCTCTGCTCAAATGAAAGAGTATAGCAGCTGGCTTGACGTATTGGTATGTTTGTATGTATGCGAATGGCTATAAAAAATATGAACATTTCTCCAGTAGAACAAAACATTACAGGGTAGGGCGACAAGGAACGAAGCCTTCCGAAGGGGAGCACGACGCCTTCGCATTTTATGATATGTCGTGCCTACTGCAAAAGAGAGAGGGATTAGAACACTGGAAAAGTTCTTGCATGTCACATCATAGGAATGGAACTCTGCTGATGTTGGTAGCCTCCTAGTTGGCTCGCTTGTCTGCCTACCAGTGCGACAACCACTTTCTCTCTGAATCTCCTGATCACGCTCACCCCGGTGACCAGCCAGTGTAATAGAGAGACAACATCAACTACTAGCAAATGTACACACACACACCAAGCCACACATTGATAAAAACAGGAGCAGAGAAAACAGCAAGCAAAAATGCTGCTTACTTCTTGCTTGTGTGAATAAGAGAAAGAATAATACAATCTAACTTTTTACGTCAACAAACGAGAGAAGAGGCTCGCAAATATTTTCCTAACAAGCTGACCAGCCTCTTGTTCAAACTTTCACGCAAGTTTTAAAAGTTGTAATTGTGGGTACTTGTGAAAGTGCTCGTGTAATTTACTATTGCTGCAGTGTACGAGTGCAAAGTTTTAAAAAGGCTTGTTCATAGTGACTCAAGACTGTTTAAAAGATTTACCAACATATTTCAATGCTGTGCAGAGTGCTTTTTGTGTCACATGGGAAGCTTTTAAAAAGAAATCTATCACCACATTTTAAGTGTTGCACGATTCACAGTATTCAATACAGAGTATTCGATCCAACTCAGAACCCTCTGACCGACTTACAAACGTAATTACAGTGAAATAAATAATTACGGGAGTTCTTCAGAGACTTCACATTCCTCCTATAATCCATCATACTTGTCAGTTTACTTGGCTCACTACAGTGGAATAAAGTACTTTTCAATCAACTTTCATGTAGGATATTTTAACTTGAATAAATAATTTTAATTATCGATTGTTGCTTGAAGCGTGCTAGACAGCTAGCAGTTTAGATATTATTGATGGAATAAAGCACTTAAAAGCATTAACATTACCCTTTTAACAACAACCTTGGAATTTTTAAGCTGTTTTTATAATCATAATTCCGGTAGTGCTTTAAAATAATGTGAAGGCGAGAGTACATCGGCAAGTTTGAAAAAATCAAATGAATTGGATTCATTTATTGTGAATTGAGTGGACGTCGAGTCTAAAAGCTGAAAAGGTTCACGTTCATTAATTCTACAAGTCAGTCTTGCAGAAAACGCATTTATCATTTTCTTCCACGAAAAGACCGTGTGCATCTTGTGCATGATGTGGGAAGACATACGGCAACTACTCCAATTGAAAGCTGTGTTGACGTAAGATCTGCTGATCGGAGAATATACACACACTACATTACTAAATACAATATTATCTGGAAAAGAAGAGCACGACCAGGGCAGCAAAAGGAGCACCAGTGTAGAGACATCATCATCGACGGCTTAAAAGAGCGAGAAAGTGTGGATCCGAAGACAGAAAAGCTGAGCTAGACAAAACAGGTAATGTGCTGGTTTTGTCTATAAAAGCACCAAACAGCAAAGAAAACCGTATTGGAAGAAGCAATAAAACTCACACTCCTTTCACAAATCATTCAGTCTTGTTTTGAAGCCTTATGCTGACTCATTCCACTTTTTGAATCCTTATGTGTCTTGATTAAAACCTTATACAACACGCTGTTTTTACAGCAAAAATGCTAACTAACTTCCTTAATACATAACTTGCGAGTGCACCGCAAATAACAGTAAAGTGTAGTTTAGGACCACCGGTTAGATTGTAGATATACGAACTATAATGGACAGACTATAATGCATAATTGATTGATATTACCACAGATCCGGAGCAGTATAGTAACATTTTTGGATAGAGCCGTTCACTTACATAAAGATAGAAAAGCCCTATGCTGATCTTCATCTGTCATTTAGGATCATTCCTAGAACAGGCAATACGATATAATATCGGGGAGTAGCAGTGTTCACCCGTGTTTTCCTTTGTGTTGTCTAATTGATTGCATTCAGCACTTTTCATTGTGCTTAGGATATTACTTTGCTTCGTTCTCCAAAGTAATTAAAGAAGACGGAAAAGTGGGCAAGCCATATCCTATACAGTCACTATTATTATCGCAAAAACGTAAATACAATATTCGCTAAAATAGCTTGTTTGAAAATATGAAGCTCTACCGATGCATTGTAGTACTAACCTAGCTCGTTTGGAAGGATTATTTGTACTAGCTGTACTTCTAATAGAAATACCTTCGTAGTAATGATTAGGTATGTGAGGTAATTAAACACAAAAGTAATAAGTTCTGCCAAACTAAATCGAGTTCCACTTGCCAAAAACATCGATAATTTGTTAGATTTCGTGGAAACCTTGTAACTACCTTTTAGTTTGTAAATCATCGCCACAGATCTGCACCATCAGGACAGGAGATTGAAAGTCAAAAACGAATATTATTTCTGCCTAGCGTGTTCTTGATGAAGGAGGAAATTCCTTCTTTCTCTCGTACAGAATAATAATATGTGGTTGCATACCTATTAATCGAAAAGTCATATAAAACACAAAAATGCAACTGCTATTCTGAAGCAAGCCCATTCCATATGGTGAAAAGTTAAGAAGAGAAAGAAGAAGGACACCCACCGAAAACATACCAATCCGCTCATACAAACAACACATCTCGCTTAAAATATTATGATGTGTGTATGTACATGTAGCCAGTTCGAATTTTACTTACTGCAGTAGTTACGTGCTCTCCTACACTGAGCTTTTACATTTTCAACACAAAAGAAATATAGATTTCCATTTTCTCAGTACTCACTTTCAGAATACACAAGAAGCAACATAATAAACGGATGAACGAACCAAAAAGGAAGGACAAAAAAGGAAAAAGTTTGCCTTGAACTTGTCTCTTATTATTCATTCCTTGTCTATTCCATTTTCTACCATTGCCATTTATTGCCATCGCTGGTGCCGAAGTGAAATAATACAGAGAAACGAAGCGAAAACCACTATTTTTATTTGTCAGTGACGACAACAGCTCCCAACCAGCAAACCCACCATGACTGATTGAAACGTATGATTATATGCTGCATTGCATTTAAACATGTAGCTGTAGGAGGTGTGCGGCTTTTGGTGACGACAAGAAAAGAATATGGACATAAGTGCACGTCTATATAGGTACGTGCACACATCATAGTATAGATACATCCACAAGTAAAATTTCACCTTCGTTCCAAAGAGAAAGTCGACTTTCTCCTGGTATTAGTCAACTTATTTTTATCGCTGCTAACCACATATTTTTCGTGCACAAAAGGAAAAAACAAGCAGCGAAAAACGTCAATGAAAAAACTTGAAGAAGGACACATACCATCGGGGAAAGGCAGGCGGTGACTTTTCATTAAGACTTTTGATTCGGTTCCCAAATAATGGTTGTGACCAAGTAAGTAATAACGCACCTACTACAACTAAACACCCATTAATTGCATGCCTGTCTCAAAAAATTTACCGTTTTGTCAACCCCCTGTAACATTTGTATGAAAAAAGAGCAAGCAAGTTATTGAAAATTTATAGCTATTGATTAATTGATTTAATTTCTTGGGCCATAATAATAATCATTTGTTTTGCTTGAGCTTGCGCACCAGTACATGATTAATAAAATATTCATTTTGGGGAAAAGGTAATAGCTGCTTTAAAACGCTCTAATAGCTGCTTTACGTTCTCAGTTTATGCAAACAATGCAGAGTTATTAGCATGTATAGGTATCAGTGAACAATAAAATGACTTTGAGTTCATTTTGTATTTCCAAATCATAGAGAGCCATTGAAAGCTCTTTAACGGTTTTAATCGGCTTAAGAGAGGCAGATACAAATTCCTGCGTATCCAATGACTGTGTTATACAAGCTTTATATATTCTAAATAAAATAGGTCGTGTTTCAAAATCCGTGGGTAAATAGAAAGCTCATTAATTTGTCAGCCAGTGGAATCTCTTTGTTTGCACTTGGAGTGTAGGATGTTTTTCCAAATACCACTTTTGTGAAAGTGCAAAGAGTGATTTATGGAACAGTAAGCTGTTGTCGATTGATGGAAAGGAAGGGTGGTGGTAGGATCGAAAGTGTACGCAAACAAAACGAGCAAAATAACTTAATGAAGAGATGGGATTAAGTTGAGCCAAGCACCATGACTTTCTATTTGGTTTGTCCGAGTCAGTGCTGCTGTTCGTCCAATAGAGTTTGCACAATACCTCTACACTTCAGTAATCTAGTTGGGTATATATTCCTTATTATTATTATTATTACTATTTGTTATATATAATCATTATTTCTCGTACCTTTCTCGAGAAAAGTGAAAACAAGCTGAACCATCCACCGTACTAACACGAATGAGCTAGTCTATTTATTATATCATTTACGTTGAAATCATATTAGAAAGCTTTCTCACATGATTCCTGTTTGCATGTGCCTTCTGCTGCTGCTAGGGACAAAGGAAGGAATGTAAGGCAATAGAACTTTTTTTCAGCAGACAATGGAACGTGCATGTATGCCTACTTAGGACACGATTAGCGTGAATTTCGGTTAAGTAGACATGCACAGAATGAGAGAACATTAATGAACCCGTAATATAATGCATTCTCCCGGTTTGGACGTGCTCAAAAAACTGGAACTCTACTTCATTACCGCACTGCAACTTTTGCGTCTGCCGCGACTGGTGGTACTGGCACACAACTATGTGCTCTCCCTCCACCTCTTCCTGTAGTGGTGGCAGTGATGGTGTTGGTTGTACTACCTCACTATATATTTACAAATTATTCATGACAAGTGCTCGAGTTTAATGGAGTAGAATGTGTGATGTAGGATAATATGTGGCCTAAATTCTTCAACTTTCACATTCACCTAACTACTGACTACTGCTTGTTTTTGGGTTGGTGATGGAGAAACTGATAGCTAAAATGCCACAAACACACACTTTTACTATCTTTTACCTTACTACTTACAATGCGTATAGGTATGCCAATTTTAGCCCGTGCTATGTATCTGTGTCATCGCTGCTTCCCAAAAATATATTTGGGGTTAGAAAAAAACGCGACTAATTTTTTCTAAATAAACGACTGACTTTCCCAATGGGGTTCCAGAAAGCATATTATTTTTAATATGGTAGATGGATGAGGAAGTGGATCAAAAAGTAATGGTAGTCGGGCCAAGTGGAAGTTTGACTTTCTCCATATTCTTCATAGCTGAATTTATAATCGAGTTGGCATACATGAGCTGTAATGTGAAAGCTTAATGTCCGGAGAAAGGCGATAATCGTCATAATTTTAGAAAAGAAAAGTATTGCTTTCCTCCGTGGAGCAAAACTGAATAGATTGTAGAATATTGTTCTTGACAAATGACCTATTGTATTATCTGTGACACACATATTGACAAAGCGGTGGTGTTTGACATGCCAATTAGTTCGTACTGCTATTTTTGTAAACCTAGTATAAAAGCAGTAAACTTATAAGCCTTATTTTTTATCTTCGTGACAGCCACTCTTCAAGTGTGTAATAAAGGAAATGGAAAAACTTTTTTTCTCGTGAAAAACTTCTGTATCACCTGCCCGCCCAAGAAACTAATAAAAATCGGGCAAATGGTTAAAAACTAAGACGCAGTGAGTTTCCCTTCGCTCATAATATTTTACATTATCTACTTTCCCTGCTTCCGTCCACCAGAAACCATTCTAAGACTGGCAAGTACACAAGTTTTTCGCAACTTTTAATGATACTTTTTGGGAAGTAAGGCTGAAAAAATACTTTCTGATTATATATTCCAGTCATACAGTTGCGTTTCAAAACGACACTATATATACATAGCTGGCAATCAGTATTTCTGACGTACATGCGTGTACTTTCTGGTAAAGTTAAATACAGCCTTGGGGCGCTAGATCTAGTCCGCTTACGTTTCCTGCGAAATGACACACATCACTTACTTGATTTCATGCTTGGGTGGAAACAAAAAGAATGAATTCTTTTCGAAGATATTTTCTCAGTCTCGGGAAACCGTAAATTAAAGAATTTTTCTCTTCACTGCTGCGTCGTTGTTAGGTCAGTATTAAATGCCTGGCTCTTGGCCAGTGCTTCAACTGCTTCATTCTTTGATTCTGAATTCATATCTCTTTTATTTACTCATATAGTCTACTATGTAAGTTGACTTCGTTATTTTATGTACCAATGCAAACCTTAAGTCAGATTACATTAAAACTTCCAAACTTTGCTTTTTATGGATAAAATTTCCGTCCAAAGATAAAAATAAAAGCGTATGTCATGAGACTATTGAGACAAATTATTTTTCAAATAATGAGGTTGGCTGCATCATAGTGTTCATTTAAAGGTAACCGTTGAAAGTTATTTTAATGGACTATATAAGCAAGTCCCAAAAGTTATCATGAACATATTTGGATGGAAGATGATTATGTAAATAAGAATTCAGCAATTAACAAGTCACTGCCTTAGACAACCATTTGATATCCGAAAGCAAAGAGCATTTTCTCTGTGAGAGGGGAAGCGGAGAAGCCTGATTAGAAGGAACAGCGGAACTATGAAATATTTTATTATTAGCTAGTATTTCAACGGAAGTGAGTGTGGTTGCAAACTAGAATTCAGTTTCCATTTCCTGCTAGCAACACATAATATGGCATTAAATCTCTATCTTGACGCTTCCTTTCCAATACCGCTGCTGTTCCGTCTTTTCTTTCTCTCTAGAGAAAAGAAGGGAAAGGGAAAGTTCGATATTGAGACGGTGAAGCAAGCACACATTTTCAACATTAGTCGATTCGGTTGACGGTGACTGACTTGGTGTGGTTTTACTACAATAGAGTAAGGTTTGCTTACTTTGTGGGCTTTTTGCACAAAATATTGATGCTCACAGCAACGAAATGAAATGTACTACTATCATTGCATACATTATCCCATCTCCAAAATTGTTATTGAAAATATATAGCGTTTTTTTGCTGTTGCAAAATGTATTACATTAGCTGAGGCAGTGATAGCCAAAAACTTCAAGCTCAAAAGGAATCACTTGTTCTGCTAATGTAGAACGCATAGGTACACTAGTAAAAGTAGCCAATTTGCGTATATATTTTTTATTTCCTTCTCAATCATGATGTTGGTTTGGTACAAACATGTTCTGTCTCTCCTCTTTGTTGTAGCATTGTAACGAAACAAGCAGTTGGTTAAACTATAAACAGGGCTAGAGAAAATAGCTAGTGTCAACGCAAGTTTCTAAATAGACTAAAGAATTGATAGTGCAGTCTCAAGCAAGTCATGTCATATGTTACCCCAAAAGACAGGTCTACCATATCGATTTGTCCCCATTCCTTGTGTGTCGCCGTCAACCATCCTGTTGGTGTAGGACAATAAATGCTTACCTAACGAAAAGAAAACTTTTACTGTTTTCACTCCTAAAGTGCTTTCACCATAACATGTGACAATGCATAATTTAAGCACATGTATGCACATACGAATAGATGTTTTCATTGTAAATGGTAAGGAATGTTTTTTTTTTTCAAGTATTTGTTCAACAACGTATCACGGCCCATTTATTGTTCTTACTCATGCAGAAAACATGTTATATATAACAATATCCAGCTCTTCATATTTGGTATTTTATTGTCATTGTTTGAATTATATGTTTCTTTGTGTAACTGTAAGCAGTAGAGGTATTGATTTTGTATGAAAAACTTACTTGAGCTTAAATACATTTTACTGCAAATTACATCATTTGCTCGTCAGCAGGAGGCTTTTAATCATAAAAAAATAGTATATTCTAAACTCTACCCGCAAATCTAAATTTAAAAATAAACCACCACAACGAATACCATGATATAAATAGTGTCTAGTTCACACCATTTATTAGCCTATTTCAATATCATCTCAGAAAATGTTTATGCTCGACTAAAACAAAAACGTTGTATACTCCAGAGTAGCTTAAAATTTATGTGCATATTGAGATGAAAAAGAGTGAAAGGCAGCCTCAAAACCGCACTAGCCTACATTCCTCATTCCATAAATAGAGCAATGCTACCAAAAATTTCCTTAAAATGTCAATTTCCAGTCAAATATTTAGTTGTGAGCAAACAATTCAAATACCAAGGCTAAAACTATAAAGCTCAAGGCAGGCCAACTGTCATGTCATCAGTTTCTCATACTGTAGCTCTATCCTATCATATAAATTCTCTTCCCCATAACTGTAGCTATTTACTAGACAAGGAAGCTAGTTTACATGCCGTTACCTTACCCCCGAAACCAATTTTATTTCGGTTTTCAGAGAATATGTACAAACATGTAGCACACATAGAGGAGCGGTACAGTTGACGGTGCTCTTGCGGATGAATGACTTTAGTCAAAGAAAGACAAATAAATGCACAAATAATATTATGCCGCTGGAAGACAACGTGATGCTGTCATTGAAGTCGTGATCAAACGTAATAAACTTTTACATAGTTTGAATATTCCATTTGTCTAAAAGTCTATCACAACACGAACAAATAAAATATTAAACAAGGTTATAATATTGCTTTTTACAACTCGAAAAGTATTTATCTACCTATACATATATAATATAGCTATGGTATATCCTTTCCAAAACTTAAGGTTTTTTTTACAACGATACATATTCAACCCAAACACAAAAATATGAATATTGCATGAAGTATAACTGTGAGTAATGAGTTCACCATCCACGGCGGAAAACATGCTCTTCCTCCACTTTATAACTATTTCATTTTTAGAAAGGAAGAGTAGTGCCAACTGCCAGCACAGAGTGGAGAAAGCTAGCTTCAAAATTTTGCCTACAAGTCTAGCTCTCAGAGGAATGCATGCAAACCACAGACTAGCGTAATCATGCTGATACTTCACTCTGATGACGGTGATGATGACTTAGCCATGAATACATCAAACAGAGGATGTAGCGTATTTACTGGAAAGGAAATTGACTACATACAAAATTTACTGCGTATCTACATTTCGAACGTGCCACGTACTGTCACTTTGAGGGAGATTGGAAAGGAGACGGAACGTGACAAGAGATTCAAAAGTAGGGAGATATAGAGAAAGTGAGGAGCAAATAAGCCTTTCATGAGTTGTAACCAACCTGCACAAAAAAGCACGTCTTGGTATTCGCATCGTCATCATTTTGTGTTGTATAATATATTGTTGTTGGAGTGTTGCACAGAAAATGAAATTTTTACTGTATATGATCGTGACTTTTTCCTAAAACAAAAATTTGTTTCGTGTAGATGACAGCCTGTTATTGCATAACATGTTTGCAGCAACGGTAGCGTCGTTGCTAAAAATATTTAAACAGGCATTCAAAACAATTATTATGAGCGCACATTAAAAATGACAGTCAATCAATTAACAAATTTTCCCTCAGTATTTAACATTTGTAGCAATTGGCAACATACCAATATGTACTAGGAATTTAAAACCAGCAACTATCAAACTGCAGCAGTTCTACATAATTTCAAAATCAAACAGTACCCGCTAAATACTGTTTTTGTAGTATAACGATAGATCTAAAACACAATTTGAAAGAAAACAAAAGGAAGAACAAGTAGGGCGAATTGAGTGAAAGTGTAACGGTTGCGATACTACGTGACTTCATTGTCACGCTCACTACTGGAAAGACTGAAATTATTATTGCTACACAAACAAATGGAGTAGGTAATATAGTCAAACAGTAGTTTTTATTTCATCTACCATCTATATTACCCTTTATGTCTATACAATAAAAAGACAAAAAGTTGGTGAAAGTTTTTCGAACAAATAGAAAGCAAAAGGTAGACCGCTTCCCTTCTTGACAATGCATTATCCACATATGTCACCTCACCGCGTGTAGCATATATGTCAATAATTTGTTCTTTCAAATAAAAAAGAAGAAAGTGGCGACATATACCTAAGCTGCTTTGTAGCATTATAGAAAGTTGTTTGTTGTAGCAGTTCCACAATATTCTTCTAACACTCTAGAAAATACTATCGCACAGCTACCTGTAAGAGACGTGAGCTAGTCAACTCCAAAAATTCAACTGTATGTGGTGTTTATGTCCCTAGTTCCACCAGGTAAAAGGTCGGTTGAAACATATCTTCTTTGTTTTGAGTCGACTTTTCTTTCTATTTTACTTTCGTCTGGTAGACTCAGAAAGATAGACACACACTAGGGACGCCAAAAGTGAAGTGAAAACTTTGTCATGACTTTGGTAACACACATTTTTCACCCAGTGGTTTATTGCTTGACGTTATCAATGTGAGTGGTATGTCCTTGCTGGGTGGTATATTATTTTGTAGAAATGCATATATTCCACTATATCCAGAAGCATATTATAAGGAATAAATATGTAGAGTTATGTAGCGTGAATGTAGCAGTTGTCCCTTCTTTTATATACTTCACCGACAATTGGCTTTGTATTACGCAAGGGGTGATACATCTTGTGAAAGTATTGCACCATACTCATATGAGAGGAGATTCTTTGTCCTCAATTCCATGAAAGGGTCACAAGAGCATAAGACAAGGAGAAGAAAGGAAAAGATGTTCCGTCCCCTTTCCCTTTTCTCCTTCATGACAACAATGGTGCATCGTCACCTTCTACCGCTGTATTGTCTCAGAGGGAGGCCAGCTTTCTGGATAATGAAGGATATAACATTTTGCCCTTTTCCTTTTCGCATGAACGCTCATCCATGTCTATGGTGTGTAGAATTACTAATAGAATGGAAAAATGCAATACTCTATCCTATATTGACACACTTACTATGATCGCCAACCAACGATGTTAGGGACAATAGTCAACTTAATACATTAAAATTCGTTGTCCCTAAATTATTTTGACTCCACCCGTTGGCTTCACTCCTCGTGACTTTCACTACGTTATCTGTAGACAGGTGTAAGCATGAACCTCCACGGACAGCTTTCCTCTCATCACATTCATTTCTTATCACTTTCCTCTCATCCTACTAGCCTTCATCCAACAACCTGCTGCTTTCTTCAGAATTTTAGGCCCACCATGTTCATACCCCATATAGTCTGTTAACGACTCAGTGTTATATTTTGCTGTCGGGATAATTCATCAGCATTGCTCCCATTGGTGCTTTCAATTCTACAAGAAAAAGTTTTTCATGCGACCAAGAAAATAAAAAAAGCCGTGGACGCAGTAGTTTAAAGCAATAAAGGTAAGAAAGTACTAAACTTTCTTAGAAATTATACTGTGTATCAGAGAAAGCAAAGTAAAGGTGAAAGTAAATACATAGTGGAAGGGGTAAGCAGTTCTGATAATTCATTTCAGTGCCAAAGTGTTCCAAACGACTGTGCATGTTATATATGGCATGTTTGTTTCCTCTTTGACCATTCCATTTTGTGAAGTTGTCCAGCAGCAATAACAGCATTTCCTTTGTATTTTATTCATTTTTTCTTCATTTCTAAGCACGACATGGAATAAAAAGACAATAGAACTTTATAGGCAGCCAGTTTATTCTCTAGTTTGTTTAGTTTGTCAGTCTGTATAAGTGATCACGTTCACAAGTTACATTTGGAGTGGATTGCAAAATAATGCTTGCCCATGTTTTCAGACAGCGCATTCCATATTATGTTACGTACACAAGTTGGGATTGGAACTGAACGTTTTGCTTTGTCTATTGGAGCGAATGTTAGTAGGGAAAAAAGCTCGTCGTAGCAGCAACAAGGGAAAATTTACACCAAAAACCTGAATGCTTATGTCCCATTAAAGCATGTACAAGCTAACAACTACTTTCACTAGAGTTGTTATACATTTCTAAATGTCTCTAAAGATATACATACTTAAACTGTTCCACAATATATTTTATTGTGTTGTGACCTATTTATGTGCAATTTTTATTTACTTTAGAAGGACATGATATTCAATAAAACACGCAGAAAATTGTCCACACTATTGATACTATTTGTATTCATGGTCTAAATATTTAATTAGGTACGCAATGCAGTAATAATAAGATATTTTAATTTATCCAACTATTACTGTTTCAAATTGTACAATGAATAACTGCAATAGATGTGAATAATGCAGTCAAGCAGACAAGGAAGGAAGAGTATGTTCAGCATTACTTATTGTGTTGTTTATTGAATATACAGTAGCTTGTTTGCCGTCTCATGAAAATATGCTTAACAGTAGTTAGTTTTAGGGTTCATATTTTTATGTTTAGCAGCAACTTTGTAGTCCTGTTGTATTATAAGCATGCTTTCTACGTGTATTTTTTCTGAAATGAAACCTACATAGCCAACAACACGAGTACACGAAGCATGCAAGTCTCCGTCTGTTCAAACGTCCATGAAATGATTTTCCTGTCAAGTCAAGAAAGAAGCTATTGGATGCTTGGTGCTGTTGACCTGAAACCGTACCTGCCGGCATACTCACTGATTTATTTTAATACTACGGAACGGACAAAACGTATCATTGATGTTTATATTGTAATACTCCCAGAAAATTTAATTTTGCGGATATTGCCCCCTTAATAATACAATGCAGTATACCAATAGCAATTGTCATTTTAAAACCACATCGACATTATAAGCATCAGGAAAATATATCAGAACTCGTGTGTTTTGTTGAAAACATGTTACGATGTAAGAAAACTCTCATAAATATTAGTGAAAGAGAATGAGGCACGGCCGCCATAATTCATTTTACGCAAATATGACAGGCACTTACTTTCACCAGCTGTCTCTAGTCTCTCAGTAATCTATGTACAGAGAAGCTTACCATAAACCTAAATGTTTTTTTTTCTTGCTTGTGCATTATAAGTCTGGTGTTGTAAACAATGTTACCAGCATTTAAATGGTTTTGCATATTACGTATATTACAATAAAAATTCAATGGTGCCAAGTAAGAGAAAAATGAAAATAACTATACATGATCATAGCTAAACAGATACATAAATCATACTTTGCTATTATACTGTAATGAAACGAATTAATTATAATGATCCTTAGATTTCATGCACCAAGATCCTATTGGCTCATAATAATATTCAGAATCATAAAAAAATGACTATCATATAATGTCTCATTCTTCCGTTGCCTCAAGGCGCTATCATGATTTACTTTTCCTTCTAACCATTTAATTCATCATAATTTCAATGGAAAAATTTATGACGACCATTACTATAAGCTAATGGAGTGACTTCGAATAGAAAAAAAAACATTTAAAAATCGCATCTGGTGGTCCAAAGCTATAAACAAATTTCAGAAAGTCATTGCCCCAAACCAAACCTGCACATAATTTAGGTACAAAATAAATGTTTTAGCCTTACTAAAAGTTTGCATAAGCCACTTCCAATTGTTTTTATTAATGTTTTTCTGATCTACACACAAAACATACCATCTTTTGTTTAAGAGAGTAAAAAGCCAATGCTTTTGTGGGTCGTCACACTTGAAAACATTTATAAAGTTGTACATTAGCTTCTCCTATAATGCAGCATATCGTCAACAGTACTCGATTAATCCATCAAGAAGAGTACCAGCTGCTTTCCCGAATACACGAGGGAAAAGATTGAGAATACTGTCGTGACAAAGTGAACACTGCACCTCTAGTTTTAATGGGTTTTTGCCATAACTGTTTTATATTTTAAGTACCTACTACATATATACTACAGAATTTGAACAACTGGTATTATACGTGTATGCTGTGACGCTTCAACTGACAAAAGTGAACCAGTTTGAAAAGGTAAAGAAGGATAGGGCATTACGAGCTCTAGGTTTCCTTTCGCCATGAAGGAAATATGGATGAGAGACGGAGAGAAGTCAAAGATGGAACATGGAAAAGAAATAGTGGTTGCAAGCACGATTAAAATCAAGGAAGTCACATAAAACCAAGGTCTGACTATAAAAAACCTCTCTCACCCAGAGTGTGACTCACGCTTTCTCTCTGCGAGAAAAGGTTTTCTAATGATAGTGCAACTTATGTGTATTTTTGGATTAGGTATGCGTAGAACTGCAACAACTACAAGAGAAAAATATACTACAGCTACGACTAAATTTACCAGCTGTGGAAAGGCACGTTGAAAGTTGTGTGGGTTGCTTGTGCTTCAACAATACATTCATAATATTTACTACAATCAGGATGCAAATACAGGACGAGTTGTATCTTTACTTTATTAATCCCGTAACTACCTGTACACAATAATTTTTCGTTATTAAACTAATGAGCAAACTATAGTTCAACACGAAAAAACAGTATAAACAAAATTGTATTACCACCAGCTCACAAGCAAAAGAAAGCCCTATATGTATGTAATTATTTAGGAATATGTCTTATACATATTTTATATTGATAGCTCACGCACTATATCTTGCAGTAGGCATAATTACAAATAAAAAGTTAGTTTATAAGGAATTTTACAAGTAAACAGACTATGTACATGTTATTTTTTGTATTCTTATAAGATTGCCAGATGATGCCGTTGTATATAAAAGTCCAAAACTCTTGATGGGTACTTTTGGAAAAGAATAGCTGAAGCATAAAACTGATAACCACTAGTGATGGTTGATAAGCACACCGTGTTATGCGTGCATGCATAGGTAGTATTAAGAAATATAGAGACCGCTGTGCTGTAGCAGCAGCAACAACGAGGATGTATTAGGTATGTTGTTTGGAATCCCAAGATGGTCATTCCTTAACCCTTCTCTGACTTGATATTGCGATTAAATTGAGAATGTGAAGAGAAAACCATAACGGTTTGTAACAGGAGTGAGCCAGTTGTGGTAACCGCTCTTTCGATTCGTTGACTAATATAAAGTCCTACTACTGCTCTGACTCACAGACCCACAACACACACATATGTGCCAGTATTGTGTGCTTTTGTCCATGAGATATTACGGAATAAAAAAGTGAGTTAAGCTGCGTACAGCATAAAAATCCGGTTTTAGTATCACACAAGTTCAGCTCTCGTTTTATTCGTTAAGTACAACAAGAAGAAAAAACGTAATGAACGTGTGTATATACATCTATCCTGCCCCGCGGTGGTGAAGAAGCTTGTGCTCTTGCTTTCACTTTCGTGGGAACATGAACCTAAAATAAGAAATAGCCAGAACTACTCACGCTATTATTCTAAGAAAGTATAATATGTTTTGTCTACCATCTCTAAAATTATTTTTTACCATCATTTTATTTTGCCATGATGCTACCTGTACTTTTTTGTTTAGAACTATTTTAGGGAATTACGAAAAGTGGAATCTCCATAAAGGAGCAGCTATTTCACTATCGCAAAAGATCTTGAAGTCCGTCATATTGTTTTGTTGTCTTAAATAAAACGAAGGCTTAAATTACTACTTGGGTATACGTATTATGTAGAGAATTACTAGTTTTCGTGAAGGAAAGTAACACATTGGCTGCTATTTTATCCATCCAATGTTTTCACTAGTGACTAAACCAATTAAGTTATACATATACAACCTGCACAAGTAAATAGTAGAATCGTAAACTGCTATAAACTTTAAGAATGCTTAAAGTTCTGATTTTACCAAAAAGGTACGTTATCAGCCTGGAATATAATGTATTTTAATCAATTAAGATTTTAAAAGTACTGATTTTACTAAAACTTTCTTAAGTTGGTGTGGGATAATTTTAAGACATTTTCAACAGAAAAGAAAGTGCAAAGATAACCATAAGAAAAAAATATGGCTAAAGAGAGAGAGAGAGAGCTTAGAAAGAACATGATGTAAGCAGTTCCAGTGTCGCAGCTGGCTACTGCTGTGTTATGGCATCAACTGCCACCAAAGAATTTTCGCATTCGCTCTTTTTTCTTTCTCAGATAGGTACAGAGAGTACCATTATCGTTAAGAATAAAAATCCACTTACTAGTACTTCTACTACTGCTATAATGCTGGGGGTATTACAGAGTTTGTTGTAGCAGTGGTGGTAGTGGTGGTGTTAGTGATGGTAAAATAACCTCTTGTCGTTCATGTACAATGGCACATGGTAAAAAAGAGAAAAGAAAAGTTGGGACACAGCATGTATTTAAAACAACTTCCTGGTGACGGTTTATTTTCCTACATTGGTTCACTTTTGGTATTATTTCCCTCTTTCCATCTTAGACACACGAAACGCCCGAGAATGTAACAACAGTTTTGCACCGCTATCGTATGTAGTGTCAAGTTGGCTCGTAGTAAAAACGCAATCTAAAAAAGCGAACTTCTCTGTTTTCCCTGTAATACGACTTTCTTTCTCTCTCTCAGTCTAGCATTTTCCTTCCTGAGCTTTGTCTCGGTTTTGAGTTTTTTTCCGGAATTTGTGAAATGGTTGAAAATTGTTCATAATAGTGCTGCTCTTGCACGTTATTTGTGGGCCCTCTATGTCATACGTGCTACTTTGAAATATATCACCATACATATAAGCTTTCTCTAAGCCTGACGAGAAGTAGAAGAGGGAAAGAATGTTCCGGAGACGAGGAAAAGAGACAGGCCATTGCAAGAATAAAGTACTTAGGTACTTGTTCCCGTAGTGTAGTAAAGCTTCATGTTTGGGGATATAGGATGTGATTCTCTTTTTTCATTTATTTTACTCATTCACTAACACACAGAGTTTTCTTATTCCTTTCTTTTTATTTCCATTTTCCTTCTCTCGCCGTCCCCCAAGTACACTAGTAGTGCAATATGAAGCCGTACATGCTGTGCCACTGCTTGCAATTACTCTGATGTAAGAGAAAGTAGCTATATATTGCAATAAAGGAAAATGTAAAATTTAGGTGGGTTGTTATTGTTGTTTTCCCTTTACATGTGTACACCATCAGCACGCTTCGTCCGAAAATGATTGTGTACAGTACTAGTGAGATGTGTGCTTTCTTTCCTCGTTTTCTAAAATCTTTAGCAATAGTAACACATGCATAATAGATTTGTTCAGAACACATTCTATCAAATGTGATGATAAGTGTGCTACAAAAATATACATAAATGCATACATATAGACATATACAGGCGTGCAGTAACGCCTCTGGCTTATCGTGCGCGTAGTAGTACCGCATATATTATTCTTAAGTTCGCTTGTTTCTTGAACAGTCTCTGTTCACAAAAACTGTACGCAAAGCCACATTGAACATGTAAACAAAAGTTTTAGGGGAATCGATTACAATTTCCATCGCTGAATAAATATAGTGCATAGTAAAACATTTAGAGTATGATGCTTCTGATGATTGAGATCTTCCCTTCTCAACAGTTACCCAAGGAAAACGTGCGATATAAATATGATCAAATATGACAAGATGTGTAATCAGATGGGAGGCTTGTGGACTGATATGTACAGTTTAACCGAAAAATGTTTTACATTTACACTTTTCTTGCATTTGATTCTTACATCTGTACATTAAAAATACAATTAAAATATAAGGCCATATTGGGCCAACATACCTGTACATACAGAAGACACTTTGGAATTGGAGACACGTTACGTTGACGTAGGTTCATTGTTCGAAAAATGCTCATGCTGATAAATGCAATGTTGAGTACAAACGAACAAGTTCTTAATAATATATGTCCTAAAGCGAGCAAAAGCAGGCAAATGAAAGATAAATGAAAGAGCGGGACTGTTGCTGTTGTGTATTCATTGCACTAATGCAGTCCTTTTATATTCTATCTGACAGAAAAAAGGGAATGGAGAATACAAAATTTTTATCTATGCTTTCACCCGTACTCTGTCTTCTTCAATTTTCTCCTGTAGCTGGGGGCAACGTGGGATAAGAGGCTAGGAGGAAGTTGTACATTGAAGAGGATGAAGTTTATATGAAGCTGGAAGAATGTTGCGACGATTTTCTTCCTGAGCCTTCATATGATTCAAGCATATAGTAGTACACGGTACGGTTCATGCAAAGCTTTTCAATAGTGTGTAGAGAAACCATCAAGAAACTAGCTAGAACTTACTCATCCAATCTTGAATGAATCGCTTTCTTTGGCTTTCTCCTTTCTCTCACTTTTTCAAGCTTCACCCCGCGTCCTCTCCTCATCTCTATCAATTATTTAACGGCATGTGAAAAATGGATATCTTCTTTTCGCGCTTCGTACAAACCTGACGTATTCAAGTGTGCAATACACAAACTGTAAATGTACTTGGACTAGCTATATACTTTTATCTGTTACGTAATATACGGGAGCTGTGTGCACACGCGAAATCTTCTACTGCAGATTCTTTTATATTAAACTCAAGTAGGCGGCAGTGTTTGCGTTTTCGTATAGCTCCGTTTTATTCTTTGTGTTTGTATGATGGTGTACGCTGTATCGTATCAGTGTCCCTTGTGTGTTTGGAAGCGCTTGAAAATTTTAAAAAGATTGCTTTACTCTGTTCACTTTCTCCCATCTCGATTTCCGTTTATTTCTCGGTGGGTGGTCAAGAAATAAGATGAAGCAGCGGCATGAAATGGACGAGGAAGGAATATGGCCATGGGGAAAACAGTAACTTGTTCGACTATTACGTAAATGGTCAGAGGTTATATACTTCTACGGTGGATAACGGCTTGACGCATTCTACTTTCTCATTTCATCTAATTCATACTACTAACTAAACCCAAACAACGAACCGAAACTACTTCCGTCGTTCGAAGGTTAGTGTCTGCTATCCAGAAACGCTGTGTATGAATACACTCCTGGTTAAAAAGGGCATAGTAGGCAAGTGAGCATACTTGCGTATTTTTATGGGTGGGTTTGAATGAGCAAAAACGAGAGATGGAGAAATGAAACTTGTTTTCTTCACTCCTGCTTATGCCAATTCAGTGATTCTTCTGTTATAGCACTTCAGGATACTCTGGGTAATTATAATGAGCATATGTTGCATTACATTCACTACATACGTAGTTTAATTTAGCAAACGATGACTAGCTTCATAATACTTGTTTTTAAGCTGACGCTGAATGTTTTTCTTTCACTTTTCACTCCTTACATGGTACTTGCAGACATTCGTAAAGCAGCATCTCTTACAATTACGTTACATAAAATAATCGTAATTTGAAGGCACTTTTAGCATACTGATACTATGTAGAAGTTGATAAGCAAGCATCTATGTGGAATGATTAGCACCATTCGAATGTCTAGTAAATACTTTAATGAGTTGCCATACAATTTACTTTATGCTTGCTAGAGCAGATGTCGAGTGGAGATCTCGAACATTGTACGGGAAAATGAGTCTACCTTTTATGAGTGTGTCGTAGAAGAGACTTAAATTTGCATTATTATGCTCGTATAAAACGGATTCGTGGATGATTTTATGGCAATGCTGTGTAATTTAGCCAAGTGCCAAACATTTCCACGCTATTCAATGAAAACGATAATGATGAAGTGTGGAAGAAAGGAATGGTGCATTCAAGCTTCTGTATATTCGACAGTTCGATTCCGTAAATTTTCTGCTTGTTAAAGAGAGGGAGAGTGAGACCTCTGCTGTTACCTTACAACTCTCATGTTAATTCTTGCTTACTTCCTCTTTAGTTTACGAACTACAAACAGAAGTTTATTGAACCCTAATTACTATTTGGGCTACATATGGTAAGACATCATTGCAGTGCGCCACCATCTCCATCACTGTACACCACACAATAAACCATAAAACTGAAATGCTGCACTTTGCACCATTCTAACTTTTCCATTGTGCCACTTTCCCTCTCCCATTCAATAAAATTATTCGAAAATGGTTCTTTTCAGAGTGTAGTTTTCCGTGAAAATTCTCCTATTTGTACGAAAATTATTCCTTTCGACCGAGTGGAAAGCATTTGCCAGGTCATGTGTGACTTTCTGTGTGGTAGCTATATGTCGAAACAAGTGCACATATGTAAACATACATATCTCCACATCCATTTTACAGGTACTGCAGTTTGCAAATTTTCCATCGTCAACTCGAGGGTTGCACATTATATGTGTATATAATATCTAGCTACTACAATTGTATGGCACGCCATGTCTCGTGTTATGGATCAGTAAATTAACTCATATGTATGATAAAGGCTTCACACCACCATCACATCATTTCGAATAGAATCCAGTTGTTTTGATAGTCTATTGCTCCGTCGTTCAGTTCATATTCTTTATTAGCGGTTCATAAGCCTGCACCAGATATTATTTTGCAGTATAAAACAGGTATGGACAACTGACCAAAACGTGTACACCACCTTTAATTTACTTAAACTTGCTATTATGCTTGAGCCATTACTCATACATAGGTATTATATGTACGTATTAACATAGGTACCTGCAAAGAATCAATAATATATTAATGCCAACTAAAGTGTTTCCTGGATTATATATTATTGGCAGGATAAACACATGGCTGAGCAATTGTGATAGGAAGTGGCTTGCTGTATAATTTACAAAATTAATTTAATACGCAGATGGCACATGTGAACATGCTGGAAATTTTTATCCGACGAAATGAAAATTCTTCGAAACACAACAATTGTGTGTATCTAACAATTTTTAGTAGGTGAAATGTGAATTCATGAAATCACTGCAGATTACCACTTGTTTTTAGAATACCTTTATATAGCTTTCACCGCTGTAAATTATACTTTCCTTTGAGAAATTTTTGTATGGTAGCATTAGGTACGCCAAACACCAAATTACTTTAGCACCAGCCAAAGGGGTTGGTCCTTCACACTCGCTACTCGAAATCTCCAGCAGGTTACACTGCTACAAATTTCCCGATGGTGCTTGAGAAACCATCATACTGTTTCCTGCGTTATTGTTTTGTAGTGTACCCACCCATGTGTAAAGAATAAATGAATGGAGCACAATAATGTGCTATTTGAGTTGTATGAAAAAGTTATGCGAATTTTTTTGAGTGTAATAATTCAGTTGGTTGCAATTGTAAGAGCGGTTATATCGGTTAGAGTGAAAAAGAAGCATAATATCACATTTTGCTTTGATGCATGAAATGAAACTTTACTTTTATTGTTGTTAGTTGTTATTGTTGATGACGGGAACAACACATCAACAATGCCTGACATGAAAATATTAAATAAATGCGTATCTTTCCTTTTCCCTACGCCTAAAGCCTGCATCACGCCTAGTATACAAGTCGTTCAATAATTCACGCTATTGTAAAATTTATAATGAAATTTCAATGTAAGAAGGAAAACCGGTGAGAGTATTATGCTTATTGTTGTTACATGCTTTTAATTCAGAAAAAAACAAGTAGCTGATGGTAAAAATGTTGTACTGTACATAATAATGAAGCTTTATTAGCAGACGTATCACTAAAAATATTCACTAAAAGGCTTGACTAATCTCGGTCACTTTGTAAGTGCAACCACGAAAACAGGCTCAATTGTAGTTTTTAAGATTGGTAAAAGTAGACCAAAAGTTTACATGGTGCCGACGGATTTATAGTGGAAAATGCAATGACATCCAACCCACGTTTATATGAATTTGACAATAGAAGGTTAAGACAATAAAAGCACGGAAATGAAGTTTTTATATTCGATCTTACATTTATAGCTTACACTTATTATGCAACTTGCGAAATATTGTACCGTCTGTGCTAAATCCTGACTAGCAGGCAGCAGGTATTTGTGAATACATTATATGTAGTCGTTTAATGCATCATCAAACAAACCCAAAAGTAATGCTTGCTGCTGACATTGTTGTTTTGCTGCGTAACAGCGGCTGGAGGGTCGCTTTGATATGAATTCTCAATGGAAGGAAATACCAGCATCCTTCACTTGTTTGCTAACTTGAGAATGGACAGCATATTTCCTTTGATATTCTCCAGAACTTCAGTGACGCGAAAGTGGGCGAGGCTATCAAATGAAAAGTTGGACATTACGTTTTGTTAGAAAAACGTCTGCTCATGTTAGGGCGAGGCAGAAATGCACAAACATAAATCGAGCTGTTTTTAATGGACAGATAAACTGTAAGATTCAATTCAATATACGAATCCTACCAGCTAAAGCATTTTTCATTTTACATAAATGATTTCTCTGAATATTAAAAATAAATTGCCTTTTAAATATTGGCTAGTTATAATTACAATCTAATTTTTTATTCATGTTGTCTGCATACGCATGTGCAGCAAGTTCAGTTTTCCCCCAACTACATTTTAACCTTAATTTTCCGAGAAAAGACAATGAAGGAAGTCTTGTTCCGAAGTTTTGCTTAGTATACCCTTCTTTACTATTTACTACTCCCACATTCAGTCACTCAAAATGGAACATTAACCAGTGCCATATATATTATAGCCTTTAGTATGTCAATTGTACCAGCGGTAGAAGACAGAGTTGTAAAACTTTGCTATTGCATATAGATGATCCAGTGTCATTTTTTGCTCTTATCTGGTCGAAACTAGATCTGCATTCACATAAAGCACCGGCACCAAGTTTAGCATCATATTGCATTCATGGGCAGTAATAAAATAAAGCTTGGAGCAAGTCCCCATTTGTTTGTTTGCTACTTTCTAACTCTTTCATATCCCCGTAGAACTTCTGTAGTTTTCCCCAACAAAGAAAACATTTTTTATTTGCTTGCATATAAAACAAGCTAGTTTCGTGTTTGGTGGCTTTGTTGTCGTTTGTCTTCTAATATATTTGCTGGACAACTGGAAAGACTCCAGTCTCACAATGGATCCGTTCCAACCAAAATGAATTAGGATTTGGCATGCTCTCCGAAAGACATCATGACGCATTTCACTGATGTGATAACAAATGGAGTTGATACGACGGAATATGTGTAACATAAAATGTACTTTACTATACTGCTGTTTCATTCACTGCTCTTCTATTTTCTTGTCGAAGCTTGATAATAATATTTTGAATATTACATAAAACTTAAGATTATGTCGTACTTTTGTACTTTGCGAGATAATGCTCGTGCCCAACACGAACTGGAATTTTCATGCCAAGAATTTTCTATAGCCTCATTACGTTTATTAAATGAGCCATTTAGGAGAAAGGAACACTGTATACAAGTTACTTCGACTGTGTATATCAATAACGGACAAATGCTGACGGTATTTAATTTCTAAAGTTAAGTTGTATATTTACAAGAATGCTCTAGCTTGTTAGTAAAGAATTATTGTATTCTTAAGCTACCTACTGTACAAAAGTGGTGTGGCCAACTGTTCTCCAAGCCTAGTCCCCTCTATTCAATTAAAACTTTAGCTTTACCGGCCTTGTCCTTAATATAATAATCTACTGAATGACGTAACAAATATTTTCTCTATCCAAAAATGATAAGCATGTTGTCCATTTCAGTTATCCAAAAAAGATTGCACGTAGGCATTAGTCTAGGTTTCCTCTAAGCACACACAATACCACTTTTCAATGGTGAATGTTTACTCTAATGGCTTTCCTTACAAATGCAAACTGGGTGATTATAATAGCGTTTTAGAATAAGTTTCTTCTCGAGGGATAAGTGGAAAATATGTATCATTAACGTTTTATAATATAATCTGAAGAAAGCTGAATAACGGTGGAGGTACCATATTGGAGACCATATTGATGGTAAAAATGGGCCATGAAAAGATATAATATCCATTTCACTTGAACATCGTATCTAGAGAATATATGTAGGTGCTACATAGCGTGCTATATAGTGGGGGATTATTGCATTACTTTGTGTTTTCCCTTATCTCGAATCACCTAGAAGAATAATTTGGGGGATTATATGGATATTCGGCACAAAGGAATTCGTTTAGCAATGAATTATAAGATATGCACAGTTCTCCTGACCCAGTGGCTCTGGAATTGCATTGCATTTTGTTGTCATTTAATAGTTCACAATTTCGATTATTCTCGAAATCACAATCCCGGATCCACATAATTTGTGGCTGCTATATACTATAGTAAAAACAACCACAAGGTTTATTGATTTGTATTCGCATATAGGCTTTTTGTTTCAATTTTGAAAATTTCTTGCAGCAAATATTGACGATGCGAAAGAAAATGATATGCAGAAGGGGAAAGCAAAAAAGCGTTTGTTTTCCTTAGTTTTACTTTCACAAAGCATATACCATTTAAAAAGTTTGTATAAATTCATTAAAACAGTTTAGGTTTCAAGTTAGCTGTAAAATGATAGCCCTTCACATCCTCAGGTATTCTCCCTGGTTTTAGGTCAATTTCGGAAACTACAGGAAACGTTTATAGTATTCAAATGTGTCCATCATGCAAACTACAAATAATCCTGATAAGAATTTCAGCTCAACAGTTCTGCTCTTGTTACATAACATAACTATGTATCAGTAGTGTCTTTATTATATAAAGTTTTCAATACTGATTACCCACTTAATGGCTTTCTACACAAGAGATACAACCATTAAGAATGTGTTACGTGCAGAAAGAAACTGACATTTGAACTCAAAGTAATGGAGCTACTTCGAAAATAAGCATAATTGATGTTTGTTGCCACACATCATAAAAACAGATGTGGAAAAGTCAGATTATATTTTTCCTCAATCTAGTTCAACTTCTAGCAACGCGTAATGTTTATTACAAAATATTCTTTTATTTGTGCCTCAATTCCTTCTTTTCAGAACCTCCAGTAGTCCAAACCGTTGCTTTTTGAACGAATGTTACAGCAAATATACTGTACTGTAACATCCACTCATTTCACAAATGAGCGTTTTTATTGCTGATACAGTGAAGCTTACACACACGTTGCTGTTTTCGCAAGTCACCTCTACTACTCCAATGAAATGAAATTAGGAATAATGGTAATGCGTTACAAATACACAGAAGAAAGGTCTTCCCATTCCACTTTTCAAAGTTACTTTTTATAACTTTTTACTAGTCTTGAAAACTAATTTAGCAGTTCTATCCAACCATTTACAAACCTAGTGCCAGTTCGTCACTATTGTCGCTTCTGTTTTCCAATACAGATGAGTCATATCATATATCAACCAACGGTGATGGTGATACCGTAGTATATGTATTTAAATATATATAACCGTACGTAACAGTACGAAATAAGTGTAGAGTTTAAAGAGTATTTTTAAAGTTTTAGAAATACTAATGCTTACCGCTTTACTATATATAAAAAAGTTTGAACTTCTTTTCGAGAAGCAAATAAAAGTTTGAGAAGAATGAGTATGAAACGGAAAAGTTTTACTTTTTTTTTTTGCTTTTTACATCATTGTAAGAAGCGTGTACTTTCTTGAGCAGTACTACTTGCACTAGGGTAATGCTGCTGTACTATCACTGTCGCCGTCTCGCAAAGTCATTCGTTTAATGTTCTAAACCTACAATCTATATACTCTTACACGAATTCCATACACTTGAATCCTTCTGCCAGAGGTTACATGAAAAGAGTTTTAATAACATTTCAGTTCGGCGCACTCACTACCACTCCTTGTTGTTGGAAATAACATTTCACAGGAGCACGGGGTTCTTGTTCCCACAAAAATTCATACACATGTTTACGACGACATCACATCATCATATTTTATAGAAATATACTTATAGTTTATCTAGTAAATCAACGGAAGCCTAATTTTTACAATTCTCTTGTCTTTCATTGCTACACGCACAATTCCTCATTTTGTATTTTAATATTTAATGTGTTGAGCAAATGTATGTACATATGTGTACATTTTTATCAGATGGAGTGTCATTACCATTACAGCTCTTGCATAACTTCCGACATGATTGTACTCCAAAAGTACGCATTGTCGTAGTCACATTCACATAGAGGCCGTGTTAGCTCAATCTGGCACGTTTAGTCGTATGCATAAGCAATCAGCCCGGTTCCAATTTCCCATGAATTAACTATATGTGCTCAAGATTCAAGACTTGACTAAGTTTATTTAAACGATTACTCCCATCTCGAGATTCATTTTGCCTTTCATCTCCAGTCAAGAAGAGATACCAACTTCTTGAAAACTCTGAAAGGAGGAACGCAGCTGATACTTCCGTTCCATTCCTTTCCACGTTCTTGTGTAAAACGGAGTAAATTTGGGTTTTCACAACAGAAATTCCAAAACGATATAAATGTGACTGTGAGAAAAGAGCAAAGCCATGAATGTGAAAGCTACGAAGTGATAAGGAAGTTTTTAATAAGAACTTTTGTAAACGGAAAGAATAATTCAAAAATACATATTTATAAACATTCATCGAAGCATGAAGAAATATTACTATTAGGAGATTTAAACGAACAAAAGCTTGTTGGTACAAAGTTCCTTAACCTTGTGAAGAGTTTGTAGAAACTTGAGCTACCGTTATTGTTTGAATTGTTAAAGTTCAAAGAGGACGAGTATACATATAAGCATATAGCAATATAATATGTAGAATTTTGTATGAATAAACTGGAATCTTGCTTTCTTGACTTTGCCCATATTTCCATCATTTCACAAGACGAGTTGCTGAAGGCCTCAATTTCCCTGTGATGATACATTATAATGTGAGTTTGAAAGTAATATCACTCCAACGATCTCTCGCTGCCAGGAAAGTTGTCTTGTCGTCAGTGTCGGGCCATAGGCTCCAGCACAATGTTCAGATCTCTATTATTTCCTATTAGCTTTCACAAATGCAGGAGCGACGAAGTGCAAATGATCCACCAAGCAGAAATTTTTAGATGACACAACGACGTGAGGAATGTGTGATGATGACACTTGACCAAGCCAGATATTTTATGCTTTTACATCTACTAAACTTTTCATAACTTCTTTCAAGTGGTCTCTGGGCTGAAGGAAGTGAAAGTGTACATTTCGTGTGTGCACGTAAGTGTGCTAGGATGAACAATAGCCATCATCACATGGCAGACGGTGACTTTTCGTTTTAGTGTCTATAACAAGAAGTAAAGGTATCTTGTGTCCTGCAGGAACTCCCAATCATAAGAATATAAGAGCCCAGTAAAAGTTGGGAGAAAGCTTGTAGTCTGATGAAAAAAGAAAATGAACGCCATATTATTAAACTGTTATGTTGCTCTCTTCGCTTGCTTTATCATGTCAGTTAAATACATAGGTGGTGTCACTGTGTATGTGGTATGATGACTTTCTTTCGACTGGCTGGTTGTGGTCCGTGCTGATGGCTGCCATGATTATTATTTTTATTATACTATTGTAACCGCTTTATAGGGATGTAAAACATTCCCCATGTGCGTACTGTGTCGGAAAGCAAAAGTCACTTTTCTTCATCTTCCTTGACACTGCCATCTCGTCATGGCCCTTTGATCGTCGATGTTCCTTTGAGTTCACGCACAATAAAATTGTTAACGTGCTTCTCTCCTCGACTCAGGCGATCCTCCCACTTTGCAGAATAGCTTAACTATATAATCATTCCGCTCAAGTTCTTTCTATCTTTTTACTTATACACTGTATTTGCTCTTTATATTTCACTTGTGTTTTCCATTAAAGATACATATTCTTCGTTCATTGCTACTTTCTCTTCCGGTCTTCGATATACGACATTTTAGTCAGTGAAATATATATTACTGACTGTAACGTAATTTATTCAAAAGAACAATTCTGTAAAGTGTGTTTCTACGCATTTTGTAATAATCATGGATCTCCTTATGCTGAGCATCATTGTAATCAGCATTCTTGCTGGACTCATTCTTGGTCTCTACTACTTGGTACTGAGGGAATATTGTATGAATGCTGAAATCGATAAGGCTTCACCGGTTGATCCTCCGGTTGAAATTACCGTATCCTGACTAACTGCTATTTGAGCATGGCAGGGTCAATAAAACCTCAAGCGATCAGAGGGGCACAGAGTGAGTCAGGAAATGCAATAAACGTATACATGCCTAATGTAAATCTGGACCCATGTGTTATTCCTAACCACAAAATATAAATGCATTTATGTGATGTGTGTCAAATTATAGCTCCCACATGCTATCAATTGAATCATTAATCATCATTACACATGATTCGCTTACCGTTTACTCACTCCTCCTGACAACTACTACCTTGACATGATCCAACATTAAAGTAACTGCATGTAACTAACTATGAAACTGGACACATGTAACTTTTATATTGAATGGGTTTATGTATCATTAATCAAGCCAATAAATTATCATGGATCGTCCATTTTATTATCATCCGTTTTGTCAGTTTTGATGAATATTTAATAAAAGAATAAAGAACCCAAACTTGTAAATAGTAAACAGTTGTCTATTTGGCAGAGAAACACAGAGATATAGAAAACTAAGCTTTACATGTATCTAACTATAAGAGTAAAACTTTAGCTAAGAAACTTGGGAGGAAGTGTTTCGTAAGGTCATTATTTCTTTCATGCCTACAACCACAAACTGCAACCATTAAACATTCGCTACGGAAATTTAATGAATAGCATGCTTGCACACGGAGAAAGCACGTTTTAATTAAAATAGTAATCAAAATGGGAGTGTATAGACTTGATTTACGCTTAGCAATGTCTGCAAGAAGTGGCTATTTGTAGAATCTTATTCTGCTTCTTTTGGCTGATTTTTTAAAAGCATTATTTCTTCATAATTTGTTTTTGCTAAAATGGACGAAATTTTCCACGCAAAGTGTGTAATTTATGAATCTCTGTTTATCTTACAGGCCTAGAAAATGCTGGTCCAGAATTGCCGTAACAGGAATCATTTACAAGCTGAGGCTGTAAACAGCGCTTCTCCAGTTACTCCTTCCCTTCTTCAGGACACAAACAACAGTATCCTCCCTACAACAGGCGTGAAGTAAGTGAACTTGTTTTATGTATTCGTGTACCTGGATGAACTACCCATTTTATTTACTTACTCCATCTCAGTTAATGCAAATCACCTAGCTTGCCCAAGTTTTTGTACAACGCAAAAAGCTTTGTGCTGTATTTATATTGACTTAAACAACATATTATTGTATATAAACCCAAATATGTTCTTATAGCAGATTTATGGATGTATACCTTATAAATTACACAAGATTACTTAGCTCCTTACCAAACCCTGCAATATTCCATACGTACATTCGAAAGTAATAGTAGGTTTATTTTGAACGAGAAAAATTTTGCTCGTCAGGAATTTATGAGAGTATATCTTTTTAAAATATTTAACAGCTCGAACATAACAGCGACAACATTACCCGTAGTAGGAGGAGATCAGACAGCACAAATTATTTCAACTCCCTCCGGAGGCTATAACAATGCAACTTCCAGTGGATATCTAGTACAGAATGAAAACTTTGAATCGCAAAGAATTTGTTCGACGACAACCGGTACTGCGACCAGCGACACAGTTAACAATAACAATAACAACCCCGCCGAAGACAACATCAACGGTAGTTCCAATTCGAGCAACCGACTTTGTGGAAACAACACTAGTAGTATTGACCTAGATTTATCTCAAGTAAATAACTCAGCTCCCTTAGCACACAGTGTACACCAACAACAGCAACAAAGAAGTTCGGATGTAGAGAGAAATTCCCCAAGTAATCAACAGCATCAGTTTCAGATCCAGAAACAGCATCAAATCCAATCCCCAGCCGCTGTTGATAATCCCATTCTGAGTGAATTTGATCTCGTCGCTAGTCTCAACAGATACGAGAAGGAGAAGGGAAAATCTTGCCACGCTCCTTTGGAACCTCCGACACTAAATTACTTTTCGAAACCTCATCATCCTCCTTTACAACAACAGCAGCAGCAACCAAAAGTATTGCAACATCAAAAATTCCAGAAGGCATTGCTGGCAAACTCCCCTCCTACGCCTCCCCCCTCAACCCTTTCCAATTTCTCCTGTGGAAATAACCATCATCAACAAGAGCCGATCTCGTCGCCGACTGCAGCTGTCGCGTCAGCATCTGCGCTAGTCGTTACTTGTCTCCCAAAGCAGCCGACCTTAGTGCATAGTCAAAGCATAACTGAAAAGATGTCTGACGCATACTTGTCCGGGGTGAAACCGGACAAGCTAAAAAATCAAAATACCATGAGGCAGGGACCAACATCGGCTCCCAATACTCCCGAATCCATAAGAAAACAACATCTTCAGCTCTTCAGGGGCAGGATGGATCCAATGTCCATGTCCTTGCATGACAAAAGAGAGAAAATGGAATTCAATCAAATGATGATGAGAATGGGTGAGAGAGACACGAGACCACTCTCGTACCATGGAAGATCTATCTCACTTGTTGGAGGAGATCCAAGACTTGACCCTGTAGGAGGAATGGTTGTTAATAAACGACATCTGACAAGCTCCGCTACCAATAGGAGTAGAAAGGAATCTACATTGCTGAATAGGAGATCAATGCCTACACCACATCTGGAGAATCGATATCGGGATAAGTTTGGTAAGAAAATTATATTTTTATCGGATAAAAAATGGGGGGAAAGGCTTATACTTTCATGATATGAAAATGATAGTGCTCAAAAAGAAAAGAAGGGGATTTAATGCTCTAGATATTTCAGATTTGGACACAAATCTTCCGAGAATTGATCTGGAGGCTATAGAAAATCACTTGCGGCAGGCCCGAGAAGAGGAAAGAAAGGTAAAGACAAAACCAATTTGTTTGCTATTTGTATTAGATAGAGATTAGAGAACCGACAAAATAAAGCTTAAAGTTGGTTTCGCATGCTTCAAAATAACGGAAAGGAAAGCACGACTCTCTTGTAGATCATTAGTATGAGTTCATATATGAATGATTTCTTATTATATTATGAAATAATAAACAAGTGATTTACAGGAGATTACATACATTTACCTTTGTTTAAAAAGCGATTGGCTATTAGATGCAGTCACAATTACTGGCTGTCACTCTACCAATGCGTGCTTGAATTCATTGTCAATATAGTGTTCTACATATAACATAAAACATTTAAACAATAAGATAGTTTTTGTATCTAAATTTCTTTTGCCTCGAGTCATAAGAAATTTTTTGTCACACAATGTTTCTTACGAAGAATAAATTTTCATCTGAAGCAGTTGCGAAAAGAATGGCTAGTTTTCCAGGCTCTAACAAACAAATGCAGCAGTTGTGAATGAAAATGCGAACTATACAATAAAAGATTACACACAGTTAGAGTAAGCTTCGACGAAGCACCATAATACCTATTAACTATACAACATAAACTTGTGTCTAATAAGATAGGACAATAAGATATCTAAAAACATGACATGTACACATGTACAACAACAATTGCGACAGGCATTTAAAACTGCAGTGTCAATGTTGCAATTATTAACATAAAAATAGTATTATAATAATTATTGCTGTTGCATGTGTCCGTATTTCCGAATCATATAATTTCAAGCACAATGAACATACAGCCATAGTGCCAACAATAAAAGGATAGTATAAATATATCAAAAAGATACGTTTATCACCCATCTTCATCCGATTTTAAGGCACAATATGAAAATCGTACGCTCATTCTTCTAGGAAATGGCTTGTTCATGTCATTAATGCTAGTAAAACCATTGAAAGCGGACCTGTGCTTACAAGTCAACAATAGGATAGATGCACACAACATATTCTGAGTATTATTCGTAAATTTCCTGAACGTATCCATTCGGTTTTTGCTAAGCGAAAATTCTGGCAAAAAGTCTGTAGTGTTCTTTACATTTCGGCTGAACATGTGCGGTAAAGATATGCAGCGCCAGCAAGGGTACCAAAAACATCTCGTTTCTGTCTAATGATAATGGTTCCCTGTTTTTATGTAATATCACCATTATCCTTCGTTTCTGTTGTCGTCAAGCGTTTTTTTCTACTACTCCAACACTACCACACAGTTTTCTGTTGCATATTACTACTAGCGAACAAAAGCAAGCCATGCCGCCGTCAGATTTTCAGCGTAATAATGATATGTTTAGATACCATCTTGATCATCATCATGTGAAAATATGAGTCCTAAGAGGTGAAGGAATGTGCTAACTTTTAAAAAAAATACGTAGAACTGTTGTAGCATCCTTTACTCAGATTTTATTTGTTTCTCGGGATAACTTCTGTCTCGAAACTTTTCTACCTATCTACGTAGTAAGCGAACTTATTCAGTTTTTAAGTTTCCATTATGCACATATTCGAGCATGGCAAAGTATGGTAAATGATATTCGTTCTGGTCTATTACTCTTGCATTAGATTTCCACTCTACAGGACCACAAAAAGCTTCTACATCCCTTCTCGAAGCATATTTATATACTGTTGTATAGCAGTTTTGATTTAAATCTGTAGTGATATACAATCATAGCCTTGTTCTAAGTTTGATTTTGCAAGAAAAACCTCTTTTACCCCTATTGCACGAGTACGAAAAGTTTAAGTTTCCTTTCTCACTTAAGCAATGTCAGGAAGGGACATGCTCATTGTTGCAAGAATACATTACAAATTTTTGCCTTTCGACTTCAGTACATTTAATATCCTTGTTGCATGTGAAAAGTCATGTTCCTGATGCAAGTAGGGTATGCCTCGATGATTTAGGAGCAGCTTGAATTTTCTAATTCGTTACATTTGAGCATTATATTACAGTTTTGCGATTTTACTAAACTCAAACTACATTTAAATGGGTAATGTTAAATAATATCGAGTGACGTTGTCTGTCAGTTTAAGTAATGTAATCTGAGAAGCTACTTTTATATTTTTGTAGCTTGAGCACTTAAAACTTACTCTACATACGTCCATAGCCCACATACGTATACGTGTGCGCTGGTTCGTTAGCTACTAGTGTTGAAGGAATGTACTAAACTTCGACAATAATGTTGCATAAGATTGCGGTAGCCATTCTGATGATAATGGCGATGATGAGGCATTTATGTTGATACTGACTTGAATGAAAGGAAGTAAACGCAGTAGCTCAGATCATGGAGAGTACTGCAATATGTGATGTGATGCTTGATGGTTATGATGAGAAAGCAGAGAACGCAGATTGTTAAAATTTATGTAATCAAAAACGTGTGTAGTCAAAAGTGTACCTTTTTTGTAAAATTGTTACTTACATGGCACGTTTTGTGGAAAGAATATTATTGCTCTAAACATAATGTACATATTGGAATTCCCCCTTTAACAATACTTAAATACAATCATCACTCAACTAAACTTCAAACAAATCAAAGCATTATTTATATATCAGCAAAGGCATTTGCAAAAATAAGAATACGAGTAAACTAAATTGACAAGATTTTCACTGCTGTGAGATACATATTACAATACACGATTGTATATTATTTATATGGGATATGCGACTTCAAAAAATACAGTATCTGTGGTTAAAGTAGCAAAAAACATCTCTTAATATATATATATGCTGTTTTATCTGTAAAACAGAAAAAAGTAGTGAAGTTTCAATACTAATAATTCTTGTAGATTTCGATATGGTTTTGTTGTATTTTCATGATAACTCAAACTATCTTATACAAGATACAAGAATAGTATAGTACTTTGCAAAACAGTAAATGCAGCTCGCGCAAACCATTATTTTAAAATTTGAACATACTTTCGTACATGAACTAGTAATATTTTAAAATAGTGGTCAAAACTGTGATTGATAATATAAGAGATGGTAAAATATTTAAGGGTTCAAATGTCGGTATGAATTCTTTAAAGTTGTCACAAAATAAGACGGTAACTTTTGCTACATGTTCCAAGAAAGTGGTCAGTGATAAGTGATAAAATTTGCCAATATGTTACTCAGATATAGTTTGGATCCAAAATATAGACATTACAAGAAGGACTCCAGATTCATTTCAGATCTTTATACAATAACGTACGATACTGGAGAAGGAGGCGAAAATCATGATGACTCGGTATGACATAAATTACAATGATGGTGTGATATTTGGTAAAATATTCTAATTTAAAAGACTTTTACTAACTTGCAAATTTATTTTGAAGCACAAGGCATTGAAACATTATATTAATCAGTGAAACAAAACATGACTCGTTTTGGTCATGCGTGGTGTAGTCATGTTTTATGTCAAATAGTCTGCTCTGCTCCCTCCTGGACATGTGTAGAAAATATCACCTTTGTCTACACCTATGTTCACTGTTTATACCCACGCTCCATTCACGCAGAACACCTTTCTTGTTGCTGCCCGTCATATCAACCCTTTTGTAATGAAGTGGTTGACAATGCACAAGACTCAACTAAACCTTAGTATATTTCATGAGAAACTATTATTGTCTAATAGAATGTATGAGCTGCGAAAGAAATCATCTGGAGTGGGTTGACTTGGACCATGCTAGTGCATAAAAAGCCATTATTCATTGCATGCATGTACTCAACATTATCTCTGTAACCTTATTTACGTGATGTTTTTCTCAGGAAAGTTGAGGTTCTCGTGGCATGTGGAAAGAGTCATTCTTGCATGTATAACTAGAAGACAAATTTATAAAATGTCACTAGTTTAATTGTTGAATTTGCCGAATTTGTATCTGTACAAAATACATCTCTCTAAAATCATTCACGATGTTCAGTTCAGTATTAACTAGCTTAAAATTTCAAACAGATAAACTTAAAGAGTCTCTAAGTAAATCCACTATTATAAATCCTGAGCAAATACAGAGCTTGTCCACAAGACTGAAAGATAATGTTGTTCAAACGTCCAGTGTACTGAAAAGTAGTGTGACGCAGAATTTACAGGGTTTGATAAGCACAGCGAATAGCTCTCTTTCAAGTACCTATGATAGCTTATCGACACGATCAGAAAATGAATTAAACTGTGATAAATACATGAAGAACAAGGGTAATAGTCGCATGCAAAGTGGTCTCATGAGGCAAGATAAGAAATATAATCGTAACGAGAAAAAGAATTTAAAGTGGCCCCTTCTAGAAAATGGGAACAAGACCTGGGTTGAGCTTGTCGAGCTTCCCACTGTGAAAAGTAAAGAAAGTAACAGTAATAATAACAGTGGCAGTGCTGTAAAAACAATTAACACCAACGACGATGGTGATTATGAGGACTCAAGTGGCACGAAGGCTAACAACGTTATAAACAGTAAAAGCAACGCATTTGATTTCTTATCAGATGAGGACGAAGATGAAAATGTCACGCAAAAATTTACACGAATCACAGGCATTGGCTATCGAGCAAGCAAAGTAAAAACAAATTCTTATAATTGGAAATTATATGAGCTACTTTTGTAATTTATATTTTTATTGTATAGGTAAACCAAATTCACTCATTCCAGACACATTTTAAGCATTATATACTCATTCATGGTTTTTATCCACTGCATTTATGAACCATTGTTTAGTTTAATTATTATTCAACGTGCTTAAATCAGATAAATAAAAATTAATCATGGAACCACAAAGTTGTCATTTGCTTGGACATATTTAAAAATACCCAATGCTGCATGCAATAAAAGGATTGGTCATACTTCTGTAGGATTGACTGACGGACAGTCGGCATATTTGGCAAAAAATCTCCATTACCGCCTTTAGGATATTCTATTCTTATATCAATCACCAACAAAAGAAAATCTAGTGCAGCAAACTTTTTTTAATCGTACTTACAAAAGAATTCATGAACTGCTTTCTCATTGAAATAATGAAAAAATTAAGATGGCCACGTCATGGCGTCAAGCAGAGATACATGATGAATTAAAATTGAATATGAGCTTATCCATGAGGAGGAGATACATCTTTTACGCTGGTAGAAAATATGTAGGTCCGTGGTTTATATAGTTGACACGACATACTACACTAGTCTCATTCTCTTTGTTTTTTGTGTCTCATTCTCTTTGTTTTTTGTGTTGCATTCAAGCGGATTTGACCTTTTAAGTATATTGTTCGTGAGACTGTAAAATATAATGGGCTGGAGTAGTTTGCTTCCTACTCCGTCAATTCGTTAAGCGCAGACTGGATAAAACATATAACCTTGACGTGCATTATGTTTTGGGAGTACATGACGATAAACGAGAGATCGTGCGTGTTTTCTTTCCGATATTATGCCAATAGCACGCCAACCCGTACATTACTAGCAGTTGGTGGTATGCAGTGGTAGTAAAAGTGCTCCACAAACTTTATTGAAAATACCAACTGTTAATAAAACTGAAAGCAATTCGTGTGAAATGGATGCAGGCATTTAGTATTTTGTACATGGATGTATGCATGTATTATCTCGTGTTAACTCGCCTTTTCAAATTCCAGAGACGCTCTGATAGAGAGGAGATACGGAGGCGGCTGGCTCTGGAGTCGGACGACCTCATTGAAAAACCAATGGGAAGGAAGCCCAGTTTGCATTCCCGTCTTCAGTCAAGTACGTTAATGACAACATCAACTACCTATTTCTCATTAAAACTAGACTAATTTGAGGAGGAGTAGTAAGCATGCAGCGGCATAATAAAACAACTTATCAGTTTCCGGAACAGAATTTCCCTGTTCTCGGCGATAGCTGCTACCTTCTTGTGTTGTGCTAAACTAGTAAAAATAGCTTAACTTGTAATGACTTCGCAATTTCAGAAAACGTTTTGCCTACTGCAGGTATGAATCTCCAGATATGCTTCATGAACGAAACTGCATCGGACAGCGAGTCTCCAAATTCCGACACAGAATCCAAGAATCAGCAACCAGCTAGTCTTCCTTGTGTCAAGGTTAGTATGTGACTTGTTCCTGAATTTTTCCACCAGATGTGACTCTTCAATATAAAAATTTATTGTTCCACAAACTCAACCCCACAAAAAAAGATATATTATGATGGTACATGTTTTTGTTATCCTTTTTTTCATGGAGTTTTTTTTTTGTCCTTGGCTGGTGGTAAACTGGCTTATATAGTCGGATACTGCGCGTTTTTTCCTCTGGAGGAAAAATAAATGAACGCTCATGAATCATGTTTAGTGACAAGATCCACAATTAAAGTTAACTCATATTGTATTTCTTTGTTTTACTTCTTCTAGGCTCAAACTGGAGGGATACCATTTAGCGGAGGAGCCAACTCTAGTTCAGACTCCACAGAAGACTTTCAAACAAAGCATGCTCGTCTTCAGGCAGAAGCCCGACAGGCTCTTTCTCAAGCTAAAGAAATGGCAAGACTGCAAATGGCACAGGTTGGAAATTATTCTTCCTATAATTTATATGTCCAAGTTAAACAGAAAATGTAATAAAATGTTGGCTCATTTAGGGATTTTCTTTTGAGGCTCCAGTTGTGCCATACCCTGTAGATATTTTACGCATTATGATTTCACAGCACAGAACTTTCTCATTAAACCGTTCAGCCAGCATATGCACGTAAATAGGTAGTTTTGGAGAAAGGTCACTGCAATGTGAAAGCAAAAACCTTGTGTTTTCCTTACTCATGAATAAATCTGTACAGTGCTGGCTTGCCTCATGTAACAGTTTGTTAATCAATTATTCACATGTGGCTGAATCGTGGCAATTAAATGCTGATCTCAACATAAGTTGTTGACGGGAGATTTGAATACATACCAAAATTTACATGCTAAACTTTTACTACAGAGGTAATACCTTTATTTACTTTGAGGCTTACCCTTGAACACTTTCCTAAATTGTCTTGTATAAATACACAGAGTAAGTGAATATATCTATAATAGGTAATAGGGCAGGAGGATATGTGACGATTGCCAGAAATTACCATCCATTAATATAATTCAAACGTTACCTGCGATTATTGCGACAAATAGTTAATTCTCGAGTTTCCCTTTCATTAATGTCTACATTAGCCCCTCTTTCCATTTGTATACATTCCACTTTCTCTATTTAGTTTTCAATCTTGCCTCTCAAACTGATATACTGTGTAGATTAACAGGAAATGAATGGAAAAGACATTATGCTACCTTGAGCTTGCGTGTGCCTTGAAGTTTATATGCACGTCAAACGAGTACTTCCATAATTGCTTCTGAATATACTACTTCTCCTTGTAAATATATTGATACTTGTGTCTACGTTGGTTAGTGAGTAGACAGTCGATGCTTCTAAGTTGTATTAGAGCATATTGACAAACCAATGACAAGACTATTTTTTGTCCTCTAGATTATTAATAAGAATCAATTTTGTACCGAATAGAGCACTCATAGGTATAATGGTTTCCACGTGCGTATTCATTTACTTATGCATGTTACAATTACAGGAAAAAGACCAACGACTTTCACCCATTACGGAGATGTTAAGAAACTCACTGGAGAAAGTCGGGGTTCAGTTACAGCCAGAGAGACGTAGATTGACACGTCAATTGCTTACTGAAATGAATGTAGCTCAGCTTCAAGTCATCGTTAATGATCTACATTCACATATCGAAAGTAAGTGGCATTGAGTAACACAATCTTAATGTTATTTATCAAAAATTCATGTCCGACATGTGATGATGATGTATAAATCCAGTTATATTCAGTCTTGCCTCATTACAAATGTACATTGTTATTTTGCAGTGTTAAACGAGACCCTGGTGTCATTACTGCTGGAGAGAGATGATCTTCACATGGAACAAGATTCTATGCTCGTAGATATTGAAGACTTGACCAGATACTTGTAAGAACTGATACGTACTATATAGATTCCATCGAATTAATGTAGGAAAACATATTGCATAATACATACTATTTAAATAAATCGTTTACTCTGTTTTATGATTTCAGAGCTGCCAAAGATAATTCGCCTCACCAGTCGTTGCCAGTCATTTCAGCAAGAAGCTATTTGGGGAAGAAATGAAATTCGGCCACTTTCTGTAACGTTAGCTAGCTAATAAAATATTTTTAAATTCGTCTACTCTCTACCCAAAAGGACATCTAAGAAATTGTTGTTGGAAATCATTCCACAGCACCACAATGGAATGCCAATAATATTGACTCTAAAAATCCCCATTCAAATTCATCTCCCTGTTGTCTGCAGACACGCTAGTTCATAGAGATGTCGCCCGTATACATGCCTATGCTAAACAAAACTTTGAACACTTCAGTGCAATCAAGATTGACAACCCCGAGTTTGCTTAGAACGTGCTAAATTGTGTAAAAAGAGTATCAAGTGCTTTGCAACTAAACTGCAATGCATAAAGATTATTTTTATTTTAGCCAGCGCGAATAAAAATGGCAGAGAATCTTCTGTAATGAAGCTCTAATTATGCAGTCGGTTATAAACTTATTACTCAATTTTGTATGACACTTAGCATAATAATATTAAGAACGAACGAATCATGATGATATATATACATAGAGGCGAGTAAAAATTTAACTTAAATGAGTAAATCAAGTGATGATAATTGAAAATTAATGCAGATAAGAAAATAACTATTATAAAGAGTTGATAGATAGCTATATAGATAGTTCAGTTACAGTCTATATGCACACCCTGTAGTAAACTTATTTTTGAGACTGTACATTTTAAATTACCCTCCGATAGGTTCAATTGGAGCAAAATACACCAAACCTAAAACCTATTCGGATAAACGTTTGATAAGTTCAGTTATTATATACCTGAAACACGTTTCTCTATTTTTTAAAAGATGTATACATATTCCACATTTTGATTTTCTGCCTGAATCATGCATCATCTTGAGATCGGAAATATATCTGAGTTACCTGCATATACTTAATAATAATGATAGTTACCCATTCTAAAACAGGTTATAACAAATAACGCACTAAAATACCATGTGCATTTAGAAATATTTAGAAACGCTGCTTTTCTGCGCATCGTCAATATTGATAAATTGTCAATTATATACATATATTATTTGATAAAATGATACAAAAAGTGTACCTCAGCTTATAAAACATCAAAATATGATTCGCCTTATACACTCAAGGATATTATTAAATAAATGATATAAACATCTATGATATACCATAACAATTGTTGAATACAATCATCAATGTACTGTATTCACGATAGTTTATTATCTTCGAAGAAGGTATACCCGTTTATCCTACTTGTAATCTGCCTCACGCATATTATATTATTATTACTCACGCATTTGTGTTTCAACAAGGGCAAAGGAAGAAGAACCTGCTTAAATGCCAATTAGCTCCTCATCATTTATTTGGCTTTAGCCGTTTAAAAAAGTGCAAAATATCTGATACATTAAGTTGCTAAATTAACAAAATTAGAAAAGAGAGTAATCGATATTCAATTTTAATATTATCTAGAAATTGACAAGATTTATCAAAATAGCTAAAGCTAAAACTACTTATTACGGTTGAGCCGATCGTGTTTTTCTAACATCCAAATTATTGTAACTAAATAATGCATGCTTAAAGAACCATGTCATTTTTTTATTTCATGTAACTTATAGGTATATATTATATCAGACTGTTAGTGATATATACACAGAATCTACAGAGTTACACGTCAATAGCACCTACTTTGCACTTACCTACTACTATCTTTTAAAATATAAACTTATTATATAACACATTAAGATATATGTAGAAAAGGATAATACCAATCATGTTGAAAATTTGTTACCATTATAATTAATTTTAGGGTAGACACATCTTCTTCTTAAAACAGGACAGAGTTTGGCAAATTCTGTCAATCATTCAAATGTAATTTAGTTACTCAAATATAATCAATTATGTAGCAGGAACCTCTTCGTTTAAAATACAATACGAGGCTAGAGTAATCAAGATTATGTGTTGTATATAGTCAAGTACATGACATAATTCTTTAGGCACTCAATACGCAATGTAGAATAGGATGTTATAATGGATTTATAAATACAAATCAGTCATACTTGAAGTAAATAATTTATACTAATCTTTATTATACATACAACAAGTGAAAATCCAGGTATTATATTGCGAAATCATAGATATTAAAGGATCATATATGGCGTGTGCGTTGTCCTTCTTTCTTCTGTTCTGCTAACAGTGTACATACATATTGATTCGGTAAACACAAATTAGCAAATTTATAATAATTAGTGTAGTAGCTAGATTCATAAAATATCGAAGCCAAGTTATGCATTACAGATGATTCAATACGAAACTTGATAATATTCAACACTGACAATGCAGCAAGAATTGACCGAAACTAAAGAGTGCTTCGTCGTATGTGTATGTGAATTGTGAAGAACGCGATACATGTAACACTTCATAAAACATTGAGCTATGATCTATGAGTGTTTTCAATGCATAATATTCTAACTAACTTAAATAAAAAATCGACAAAAGAATAAAACATGCTTAGAAATATATCCAAAATAGAATAGCATTTAAGTCGATTCTTTCTATTCTAAAAATGTAGTTGAGTAATTATTATTCAGACAAAATCCAGTGTTTTTTGCCGGAAATCCAAAATATTTTGCCAATGACAATGAACAAACGAAACATTGTACTACTGTTAAAACCCAAGTAAATTGAAGGAAACAAAAAAGTGAGTTACACATACATACAAGCGTAAGATTTATTGCAAACATTTTCCAAATTATTATAGCAAAAAGGTTAAGTTTATTATAATGAAAACTTAAATGTAAGAAAGTTACATGAGCATGATAAATGTAACCATTATTTATTATCTAATTATATATGTCTCCATTATGTATTACAGGCGTAAATATATGTTTATGATTAACAAAGAACGTTAATATTTGATATTAATTTGTTGTCACTATTAAAATACATAGTGTGAGTATGCACTCATGTTTGCGTACTTAAACTTGTACCGTGGAAAACATTTGAAGTAAAATAAAGGAATGTACGTAGAGATTTCGTGACTTCCCTTGAAACAAATTTGATCAATTATTTATCCACGTGAAGATCAGTCAATTTACTCATTCATATTTTATTTTAAATTGCCAGTCTGCTACTCTGATTATCGCTTTGTTCTCACACAATAAAATATTTAGTCTCACAAATCGCTTTTACACCTTAGCTTCCATACATTCTATGGTTTTCACATAAATTACCGAAGGATTTTCCAATATATATAAAGATTTGCCGGATAAAAATATTTTCAAACAAACGGCGTCCATGAACTTTGCATTATCATCATAATTTTTTAGCATTTTCCCTGAAGATCTAGCTAACGCAGACCTGCTACCAATTTAATCATTAAACAACCATTACTGTATGCATATTATTATGCAGGCTGTCTGGTCTGAGAAAATTTATACACCACATTCGAATATTTGGTATTCAGTTGGTAGGATTATTTATTTGTTAGCTGTTAGTGAAGATTAAAAATGGGATTCGTGGTTCCTTTTACTTTATTCAACATGGTTTGTACCTGGTTGCAATGCGAGTTAGGAGCATCACCCCCTTACCTTCACGTAAGCCCTAGGCCAAAAACCAGTGATAAATTCGTAGAACTACCTATTGGACGTAGCGACTTTGACACCCAGGAAAATGGCCCGTTAGTATTCACAAAACTGGGTGCAATCCAAGGTTTCACAGAAAACATTGGTAACCAGCGACAAATATATTCTTTCACGGGAATTCCGTATGGGGAGGAACCTGGAAGATTTCGAGTAAGCTCGGGTTGTTTATAAAACCAAACCAAAAAATTATATTAATAGGAGTTCCCAAAACGTTTAAAATCTTATTAGGACCCAGAACCCCGAAGACCATGGAAAGGCATTTTGCAGGCTAAAACGCAAAGTCCGTTTTGCATACAAGCAAATTTGCTGACAATTGGAATGACAAGAGGGCAAGAAGACTGCTTGTATTTAGATGTTCATACCAGTTATGTAAATCAATACAGATATTACAGTTGATAGTGATTAATAGTTTTACCAATTTAAAACTGCATCGGGAATACTTATTAAGCTTCCAGATCCGAACCGACCAAAACGAGCAGGGATGCCAGTCATTATGTTGCTACCAGCGGGGGCCAATTTGTATGGTCGGTCACGAAATTATGGCCCAGCTTATCTGTTAAAGGAAGATGCTGTATTTGTTCCAATAAATATACGTTGTGGAATATATGGTTTCATGAGTACTGGAGACGAAGCGAGTCCTGGTAATTATGCTTTGAAAGGTAATTTCATAATACGCATTTTACGTTCCCCTAAACAATTTTTTACTTGATATGTTTCATTGAAAAAATCTTATCCCATTTTGTTACACGTACTAAGATATGGCGTTAGCTATCAAATACGTTTATGAAAACATTGAAGCATTTGGAGGAGACCCTCGAAAAATCATCCTGTTGGGGATATCCTCTGGTGCATATTATTCCCAACTAATGTTGTATACAAAGCATGAAGCCCGAAACTACGTCGCAGGCGTAATTGCAATCAGTGGATCACCATTTGCCAACCATGGACTAGACGCTATTGGTAGGGTCCAAAATGCTTCAAACATTGTAGCAGCGGCTGCAGGTTGTCCCACTGCCGACCAAGGAAGGAGCAGAGAGATGGTAGAGTGCTTGCGAAAACTAAATCCTCACTTTCTCCACTCCAAACAGAATATTCTTAACGTAAGGGGGACTTTCCAAACCTTGTTTTATGTGAAACACGGAGAAAAAGTATAGTAGATTTTAAAAGATGTACGTATTTCTGGAATTTGTCATTTGTAGTCCTATACGCCTACCATGTCAAAAATGTTAGGACCATCGCTAGAACCTGACCTTCCAAATGCATTTATTTCTGAACTACCGGAAGTGCAATATGAAAAAGGTACAGTTCCTCCCATTCCAGTTATCTTGTCAAGAACGGAGGATGAATCCACCTTGGCTATGCCAGCAGCAAGAAGGACCATTCTGCCTATCATTAGATTGAAGTGGCATGATTGGATGCCCAAAATTCTACGTACACTTGGTATACGTGGTGCAAACAGAGGTCAACCTGTCTCGTATGATGAGAGTCAGTTTTCGCTGCTGAAAGTCAATCGATTTTACTTCAACAAGACCACACCACCTCGTTTCATACTTAAAAAGGACTATATGCGTTTTGTGGATGTAATCTCCCAATTTCAGAATAATTGATCCACATTCTAGAAGCGCATAAGCAGACAGTTATAACATTTGAAACTGTTTCTACTTTGTAACAGATGGTTAATGATTTTATGTACATTGCCCCAATGTGGAAAGGAGCCGAATTACATCATAAGATCGCTCCGACATATGTGTTCAAGAGTAACCATAAAACTTATGGTATGATTAACCCAATCGTGAGTATTGTTCAGGATGTGTTTAACAAGGATTTTGGTAAATGACTTTTTTTATGTAAACATACTATAGCTATGTAGCCATAATTTGACTACCTATAACTACTAGAGTTAAAAATAATAATTTTGAATGTTTCATGTACCATAACAGGCGCTTCACACGCGGTAAGCAAACTACTTAGCTACGCTACATATCCAACAAGTCTTTGTAACATTAAATACGTTTTTATTGAGAAGAACTTCAACCTTGAATATACGAATGTGATTCTTATCTCACATTTCACAGACGGATTATGCACTACTCTTTAACAACTCACGCGTCTTCCCCCCGCTTCAATCAGGAAGCGATTATGAAAAGGCATCGAGGAATCTTATAAACATGATCGTCAACTTTGGATTCTATGGGTAAGGTCGTTAGAAACTTGTGACGTACAAACTTCTGATTGTAAGCCCTTGACTGAAAAATGCTTGATTTCCAGTAAGCCTCTTTATCGAACACCAACTGGGACCCTGTTGAACCTTTGGAAACCTATAGAAAGTATGAAGCGCCCAATGGTTTTGGATGTGGGGCTAGTACATAACATTTCCATGGTTCGGGATCCGGTACCTGGCTCTGGGAGATTGAAAATATGGGACGAAGTCAAATTTTAGAACCTTTGTATGAATTTTGCACATGTGGTTAATTACACCAACCGCGGGCGGTCTGCTTTAAAAGAGTTTCACTATTGAACGAACAATTATTATTTGGCAATATTAGAATGAATGCTTAACAATGTCCTCAGTATATTATTAACAAATTACAAATTTGTTACGGGTTTTTATGACATGAATCTTTCTTATAAAAAGTAAAGGGTGCTTCAAAAAGAATAAATATCACAATGTCCAGTTCAAACTATATAACTTGCAAGCAAAAATTTTTTTAAAGCTTCATTCACATTTTAGGATTTGAATGGCTTAAAAAAGCCAAATCTGGATTAAAAATAGAAGTAATTCATAACAATCAAAGAAATAGTTGACAAATAATGATACAAAAACTTACACATGTTGCTTTGTCAAAGCATAAAGTATCTGTAATTGTTTGAAGCTCAGTTAAATGCCAGAAAGGAAATAATCTCAAATAATACTACGAAGAAGAATTATTCAACAGAAACAACTTTATTACAACTTGACAGAATTTTGCTACGATTGACAATTTTTCAGAACGATTGGACACAACTAAACTCTCGACTGCGCTCTCGACCGGCACGCAGCTCGAAAAGTGCATTTACA